>ML812898.1:36917-55270 GCA_009831015.1 Picea engelmannii | reverse complement strand
GCAGATGCCATGACAGAGGAATACCAATCCATAATAAAGAATGATGTATGGGAAATAGTTCCCAGACCGAAGAGTAAAGATGTGGTATCCTCTAAATGGCTCTTCAAAATAAAACATGCTGCTGACGAAAGTATTGAAAAGTGTAAAGCAAGATTCATCGCTCGGGGCTTTTCTCAAAAAGAAGGCATTGACTATGAAGAGACATTCGCTCCTGTAGCCAGATACACTTCGATCAAAACCATCATAGCCCTTGCAGCTAAGATGAAGTGGAAGTTGCACCAGATGGACGTAAAGACAACTTTCCTAAATGGTGTCATCGAAGAGGAAGTGTATATAGAGCAACCTCAAGGATTTGAAGTTGAAGACAAGAAGTCTCATGTATGCAGGTTGAAGAAAGCCTTGTACGGATTGAAGCAAGCTCATGGAGCTTGGTATGGCTGGATAGACAGTTTCCTGACGAGCTTGGGCTTTACCAAGAGTAAAGCAGATTCTAATCTCTACTTCAAGGTTATGAACGATGAGTCGGTGATATTACTGCTATATGTGGATGACTTATTTTTAACCGGAGAAGAAAAACTCATCATTGAATGTAAGAAGAGACTTGCCTCAGAATTTGAAATGAAAGACCTTTGCCTAATGCAATATTTCTTAGGTCTTGAGGTATGGCACAGTCCAGAGAGGATCTTCCTTAACCAAGGGAAGTATGCACTTGAAATATTGAAGAGATTCGACATGTTGTAATGCAAGTCCATGAATACACCCATGGAAGTGAAGTTGAAGCTGCTAGTTGACACTTCGTCAGAATTGATTGATGCCACACTGTACAAACAGATTATTGGATCGCTGATGTACCCAACGAACACCAAACCAGACATTTGTTTTGCCGTAAACACCCTGAGTCAGTTTCTGGTAGAACCCAGACATGTTCACCTAGTGGCTGCAAAACATGTGATGAGGTACCTTAAGGGTACAATAGATTGTGGTCTCAGCTATGATGGAGATCACAATTTCATATTGAGTGGATATACTGATGCAGATTGGGCAGGAAGTGTTTCTGACAGGAGAATCTCTTCAGGAAGTTGTTTCAGTTTGGGATCAACCATGATCTCATGGCAGAGTAGAAAGCAATCCAGCATTGCTCTCAGCACAACGAAAGCATAATACATTGTTGCATGTTCTGCTAGTTGCGAAGCTATATGGCTTCGAAAGTTGCTGACCGGTCTATTTGACATAGAGATGGAAGCAACCACGATCCTATGTGACAACTAGAGTTGCATAAAGATGACAGAGAATCCTGTATCCCATGACAGGTCGAAGCACATAGAGATCCGATATCATTACATTCGTGACATGGTGCAAAGAGGAGCCATAAAGCTCCAGTACGTTAGCACAAATGAACAGGTTGTTGATGTGTTGACCAAGCCTCTATCTCGTGTAAAGTTTGAGCACTTTCGAGATAAGCTTGGTATAGTCCGAAAGGACCTTCCACTAAAGGGGGAGTAGTTGCTGTGATAAGACATCTCTTGCTTCCAGCTTTATTTCTATGACGTAAAGCAAGACGATGTGATGAGACTAGAACTGTGCTTCCAACTTGAGAAGCTGTGACGTAAAGCCAGTCTAGTATCCTGCTTCCAACTTGATTGCTGTGATGTAACGCAGGACGAGTATCTTGCTTCCAACCTTATTGTTGTGACGTAAAGCAAGACGATGAGATGAGACTAGTATTGTGCTTCCGGCTTGACATCGATGACATAAAGCCAGTCTAGTATCTTGCTTCAACCTGATGGTTGTGACGTAAAGCAAGACGATCTGATGAGACTAGTACTGTGCTTCCGACTTGACAGATGTGACGTAAAGCCAGTCTAGTATCTTGCTTCCAGCTTAAGTGCTGTGACGTAAAGCAAGATATTGAGATGAGACTAGTACTGTGCTTCCTGCTTGAGAAGCTGTGACGTAAAGCCAGTCTAGTATCTTGCTTCCAACTTGATTACTGTGACGTAAAGCAAGACGAGTACTGAGCTTCCAGCTTGACAACTGTGATGTAAAGCCAGTCTTGTATTATGATGAGTTAGCCTCGTGCTGTGATGATGATGATGTATTAGTTTTATACTAATATGTATTGATGTAGATGATGATTGCATTCCTTTGAGAATGACGATGCTGTCGATGAAGAAAATTTCTGATGATTTATAGATACGCCAGTCAGTGTTCCAAGATGATATTGATGATGTTGTCCTCTCACCCACTTGATGCTGTTGATGATGTTGTCCTCTCTCTCTCGCCTGATGCTGTTGAAGAATGCCCTTCTTGTTAATAGGGAGTGTTAAAAAAATGTAACTACAAAGTGTATTCTTATTATTATTTGATATATTATTCATTGGATCAATCCCCATTGTGGACTGATCATGTCGGCTATTGTAAAAGGACCAAATTCCCTTTTGTGGATTGGTCATAATATAATTGTAATAGGCAAAAGAAGAAGTCGGCCCCATAATATATCAAAGAGGCCCCAAAATATAATAAAGGTGGTTATAACCACCCAGATTAAGAAGTCGACCCTGCCAGTGAAGAGACATTTCACACGTGCCAGATTAGTATAAATATGGAGGCTAGCGCCTCACTTAGATACACCTCACTTGCTCATTGAGAGACAAGTCTCGGAACTGCAGTTGGAGAAGAGAGAGAGAGAGTGGTGCATCTTTGGGAGAGGATCTTCTGTATTAGCTTAAGTTATCTCTTGGCATTGTATTGGCTATCTATAATAAGGAAGTTTTGCTGGGTTTTCTTCCCGTAGAGGGTTTCACAGGATAAATGCTGTGTCTCTTGTGATTGTGTATTTCTCAGTGATCTTGTCTTATGTTGTTGTTATCTATTGAAATGCAAAGAACCATAATAATGGCTTAAACATTAACAGAGAAGGACTATAGGGCTTATGATCTCTTGCATGAAAGGTCAAGAGATACATATAGAATTCAGGGAGAGATGCAGCAAGAGGGAAGTACTATGCAGTTTAACTCCCCAGGAAGAGGAAACTTCAACCCTCGCGGTGGATTCAGAGGAAGAGGACGAGGAGGAGGCATGGGTCGAGGTCAAAGTCAGATCATTTGTTATAACTGCGCACAGCCAGGTCACTTGGCAAGGGACTGTTAGAACCCTTGTGCCACTTGCGGCTACTGCAACTCATTTGAACATGTTATTGAAGAATGTCTTGCGCTGTTAGACAAACTTCAGGAAAAACGAGGAGGAAACCAACAAGTACAACTAATCTCAGCAGAACCTCGCGGAGAGGATTCCGAGTCGCTGTTATCACTAGAGGAGGCGTTGTTACAGGAGAAGACATAGTGACCCCATGAAAGACTACAGAAGAATCAGGAGTCAGAAGAGCTGCAGAAAAGACACAAGTGTTTGATCCAAGGAAAGAAAAGCAGACATTCGAAGAGACAAGAAAATAATTTGGAAGAGATCAGGCTTCTTCATCAAATACACGACTAGAAGTGAGAGAATGTGGGATGCCTCTGGCATTCGATCAGTCTGCTTCGCCCATAGAAGGAAAAGAGGTAAGCAAGCTTATGGAATTTTTATGTACTTGCATGAAATTGATTACGGATGAAAGAGTTGTACAAGAGCTACAAAATTTGATAAGACAATATGAGATAGGCAGGATAGATCCTCTGCTAAATAAAGTAGTACATCATGTATCCAAAAAGAGAAGGACAAATAAGGAACTACACCTTGATGCTCAGATTAGAGATTATGATATAGATTATGTGGTCCTTGACCTAGGATTAGAAGTCAATGTTATGATGAAGCAGACCTGGGCAGTGATGGGAAAACCTAAGCTGATTTATTCCCTTATCAGGCTCAGGTTGGCTAATCAGCAAGCAGTAAGCCCCTTCGGAAGGCTGGAGCATGTCCCTGTGGACATCGACGGTGTAAGGACGTTTGCGGACTTCGAGGTGATTGAGATAGTTGATGGTAGCTGTCCTTATCCTGCGCATTTAGGAATTGATTGGGCTTTTAATAATTCTACTGTTATTGACTTAAAGAAAAGAAGAATGGCATTTGAAGGTGATGGCCTTAGGGTCATTGCACCTCTTGATCCTGATAAAGGTCGCAGATACACAGAGCCCATCAGAGAAGAAGACTGCGCGTACGAGATAGATAATATATATAAATTGACAACAAGACATCAGGATTACATTAATCCTACAACCAATGGGAATTTAAGCTGGCGAAGTGACAACACATGCTCATCAGATTTCGAAGAAGCACTAGAGAACTGAAATAATAAAATGTATGAAGTTTCTATGAGATGTGCTAGACTGACTAGGGAAGTTCACTGGATTGGCACATAGATCAATAATTTGCCCACATTTGATGGTCTAAACCATTTAGGAACTTTTTTATTAGAATTTGAAGAAATTGTACCAGTACAACATAGATTGTTGGCACTGGATGAGGCCTTGAAAGCAATGCTAGTGAGATGGTGGGGGACGCACAAGAACAACATCGCGGACTGGGTGCAATGTCGCACTTTGATGACAATGCGCTTTTCAGAACAAGTATAAGGGTGCGAATTTAGATACATAGGTCAAAGCTGTCCAAAGGACCATGTGCGAAGTTGTGAGGAAGCCTGGAGCAACATTCCTCAAGATTAGTGGGTGCATAAATTCGTTAACACTTTGGACACAACCCCTATCAATTGGTATCTTCAAGCAGAACTGCACCTCACCACTGCAGATTGGTACGGTATGACTCAGAACTTTGTAGCTACATTTTTATTTGAAAGTCAATATCCTACAGTAGATCAAGCTTTACAAGTTGTAAGACATAAAGTATTTGAGGAGGCACCTAAATTCCTTGTCGAGAAAGAAGAGGATGAATGGACTGCACCCCTTCAGAAATTGCAGAGTTGTTTCAACATCAATGCTGAGGAAGACATATTTATTGTAGGATTCCATCAACAGGTATAGAAGGAACGAGAGAAGGCTTACCATGACAGACACATCAAGAAGAAAGCCTTTAAGCAAGGAGATCTGGTATTGGTATACGACAACAAGTTCATGAAGCATCCAGGGAAGATCATGACACATTGGTTGGGGCCATATGAGATAGCCTATGTTACAGAAGGAGGAGCTGCACAGTTGAAGACCTTGAACGAAGAATGGAAGGAAGGTTTAGTGAACGGGAGCCAGTTGAAATTGTACTCTGACAACCAACTGCCTCGCAACTCTCAGTAAAAGAAGAAGGAGAAGGGTCTAGGTACCAGGTGCTGTTGAAATTGGGTACCAGACACAGAAAAGACAGTCTGCACACAGTGGGGAGGAGTAGAGCAGGAAGCACAGGCTGCTCTACGCAGTTTGAAGTCGAAGTGAAATAGAAGGTTCAATCTTGCAGTTCCTCGGGACGAGTCACAGGTGAGTGTTGGGGGCCTGTTGGCCCTTGGTTATGGAAGAAAGTGAAGATTACAGAGGAGAGGTGAAATTCGAACTGCGCGGAAGGCACATTGACTGCGATTAGGTCAAAGTGGTCAAAGAAGCAGAAAATAACGAGTGAAGTAAGGGAAAACAAGCTGTTGAACAGGGAGATAGAGGAAAACAGTTCAGCAAGGGGGACGGGTCGTGGACAACTCAATAAGCGAAAAAAGCCACCAATGGATGCTTTGGGGCACTTCACGAGAAATATGGAAAGACAGTCTGGCGAAGCCTGAAAAACGTGGGTCAAGTGGATCTAGGGTTTTAGACACCTAGGGTTTTGGTATTTAGGGTTTTGACACCTAGGTTTTGACCTAAGGATGTCCGAGAGCTATTGTAATGTATAAATAAGAACCTAGATGAGAGAAGAGGCGTTCACTATTGTTGTTGTGGTTGTGGGTCATTGCTGTTGTTGTAAGAGAAGTGCTGTGTGTGAGAGCACTTTGGTATTGTTAGATCTTCAGCTGGGTGCGAAGATCAAGCTTGCAGCTAGGTGCGCAGGGCGGGGAGAGAAAGAGAGAGAAGGAGAGAGAGATCTGCAAGCTAAGACCGCAGATAGAACTATATGTTTTCCTATAATATCAAGAAACGCAGTGCTTTGGACGTAGCCCTAGGGAGAGGGTGAACCACGTATATTTTGTGTCTTTGTGGTTGATGCTGTGTTCCTTTACCTTCTGTTATTCTGTATTATGTTATTCTATTATTGCATCATTGTGTTAGATCTGAGATAGAGCTCGCGTAGTAGGCTTAAAGAAGATAAAGAATAACTAGGTTGTTGTGTGTGTTGTTGCCCTGGATCCACTCTGTATTTCCTCTGGTTGTAGACACATGTGTCTTGCAACCCCCTATTGCTACTTCGGGTGAGACTGCATCTGCTTCGTAGGTGTTGCCGAAAGGGCCAGTAGTTAGGGCTTGTTGGTGCGCTGTTAGAGCTGAACCCTAGGTCTGCCCCCGTGCCAACAATTGGTAATGAACCAATTTGTCTTTCTAGTCACAAACTCTTTATTTCATTTTCTTAAGCAATCTATTCTATAATAGTTCCAAAATTTTAAAGACTAAGCAATTGTTCACCATATACATTTTTCCCCAAGGATACAATGCACAGGAAAATCCCTCATTTTGAGGATGGTACCCAGGGTAAACCGTAGATTCTTTAGGGCACAAGGTCATCAACAATGGGGGCTCAAAGCCATTACAACAATATGATCATAGTGAGCTCAACATGTCACATACGGGAATAGAACCTGGGTGTGAAGGAAAACAACAACCCACAACCACTCGAGCTAGACTCAATTGACAATTGTTCACCATATACATGCCTTCATGATAATGATATTTTGTCACTGTAGGATATTGAAGATGGATTGGAGCATTTCCTTGGGCAATGGTACTTTTTGGAGGCATTCTTGGAAATAACTAATGAATTAGAAAACAATGTGTACACCATGTAGGATTTGAACATAACTTGTGCTAAAGGCAAAAGTACCATTGCCTTTATAGTTGGTGTGTTGAGGTCCTCAATTACCTTACCATGGATAACAATAACATTTATCTAATCATGGCATGCGATGCTCCATGAAGCAAAGGATAAGCACTATATAGCAAAAGGTCTACTACTACTACAATCTAGGTAAGGCCAAATCTCTATTAAAAAAAAAAAATAAAATAAAAAAAATCTCCTTTTTTAAAAATTTCCTTTCATTAAACCAATGTCGTCACACCTTAATTGGAAACTCCACTTAGGGGAATCACTAAACTTTAAAAGTAGTTCATAATGGAGTTACCATGTAGGCAACTTCCTTAAGAGTCGCCATGGGGAGGTGGAAACTCACTCAAACATGCCCCATTGGAACCCATAGAAGCTACCATTCTCCCAAGGTGGGATACCTTAGCAAGTGATCCTACCCAATAAAGGGGGCTCTACCATTGCGTAAAGCATGGGCCATGAAAGGGGTCATAGATTCTTTCTATAAAATTCATCTTTTAATGAAATTAAAGAAGAAGATATGGGGATAAATTAGACACTTTACAACCTTCCCTCACCCATCCCACCACTTCATTTTGTCCCTCCATTTATCCACTTCAAATACTACATAGGTTAAAAAGATAAATATTTATTTATTTAAAAAAATATTCCTAACTTTATATATATATATTATAATTTTTATATGTATATGAAGTTTAATATTTGAAAATGCTATTTAACGAAATGGGCACTTTTACCAAAGGGGATTTAATGTTTTGAAAAGAGCGAGAATTTTATTTTTAAAGAGAATGATTAGAGGATGAAGGTTTGATTTTTATTAATCTTTTATTCAGAAGGAAAGGAGATTTTGTTTTTTTATACAAATAGCTTTGGTTTTGAAACTATGTTTAGTTTTTTAATTTTGATTTATAAATTAACTTAAGTAAAATTGATTTTTTTTTTTAATAAAAAGTGGATCTTTATATTAATTCTAGCTGAGAGTTTACAAAAAGATCGACATTCTGACTACTTACAAAGATTTATGCAGCCTATTTGCTTACAAAGATGCCTGCAACCTATCTGCTTACAAAAATTCCTGCAACCAATCGACTTACAAAATTGCCGAAGAGCAATGGGACCGGTTCAGCGGTTCAGATCTTCTTTGCGACTTTGCGATTTGGCCAGATCGACGGTTCAGATCTCCTCAAGCATCAACGGTCCATATCCGCTTTCTCATTTCGCGATTTCACGTATCACGACTTCGCGACTTGGGATGACAACTTCCTCCATGCTTCAAAGTTTCGATTGTCGAGTTCTCGAATTTTCCTCACGTCCGATCAATGGGACCAGATCGACGGTTCAGATCTCCTCTAGCACCAACGGTCCAGATCTGCTTTCGAATTTCACGATTTTGCATTTCGTGACTTCATGTCTTGGGGAGGCAACTCCCTCCATACTTCGAACTCTCGAAACCCGAGTTCTCAAAATTTTCTCGCGTCAGATCAATGGGACCAGATCGACGGTTAAGATCTTCTCTAGCACCAACGCTCTAGATCCGCTCTCGCATATCGCGATTTCGCAACTTGGGCAGACATCTCTCTCCATGCTCCAAACTCTCGAAACCCGAGTTTCCGAAATTTTCTTGCATCAGATCAATGGGACCAGATCGACGGTTCAGATCACCTCGAGCATCAACGGTCCAGATCCTCTCTCGCTTTTCGCGACTTCACGAATTTGGGAAGCAACAACCTCCGTGCTCCTGGCTCTCGATTGCCGAGGTCCCTAAATCAACTGCCAACTGATGTTCTTCTGTGCTAAGTAAATTTGAAGTTGATAAATAGAATGATCAACTTTGTAATTTGAAAGATATTTTGATTTGAAATATAAAAACTCTACCAAATTTTTGTAGTTTGTTTTTCATCATGATCTGTGTATTTGTTTTATTTCTTCTCATGGTTGCAAATATGTTAATAATTTATAGTTTGTTATATTTTTAATTTATTAATTAGATATAAGTAATTGCTTTAAATTTTACTATGTTTTATTCATCTCACTTGGATTTTATTATGGTCAATTTTGTTATATTTTTTAGAAGTTTGGTCGAGGTATTAATGATTTTGGAGGATTGATATCTAGACTAGTCCAAAGAGTTTGGATTTATTAGTGAGAAGCTATGAGTTTTTCACTAGTATGTAATTTTTAATTTCCGTGAGGGTTGTTTTTATAGCTACGTGGACACCTTGAGATAGTGTCAAATGTGATTGTGCTTGAAAAAATTAATTTTAAATGATCTCATGACTCATGCACTTATAAATTGATTAAATCCCACCCCATTTCCTTCAAATTTTAATGTTAACCTCATCTTAGTTCAAATCTTACTTTTTATGAATCAATTGTTGCCAAAACTATAAACCATGAAAAATATAAAAATATCTCACTACACTTACCATTATTGCCAACATTCATACCGTTTATCTCTAACTAACTATGATGATCTATACTCTATTTAGCTGTTGATTTTTCAAGGATTTGTTTGTTTAATACTTTTAAGGTTATAAAAACATGAATTCAAATCCAACAAAGCTATGGTTTATTAACAATGTTATTTTATTTGGAATTTTTTTTTTGACAAACAATGTTATTTTATTTGGACTTTATTTTGTCAACAAAAAAATATGGGTTTGTTTTTTGTTTTCATATTTATTTTATTTATTTACTTCAACTTTGACGTGTGTGGCTAGGGTTTAGGCTGCCGAAATTGTATTTGTTTGACAATGTAGCTTACTTGCCTTTAAATGATTTTAAATCCATTCAAAAACTTAACCAATTTGATTCTTGCAATCTCAGTGGCTTTTGTATTTACTAAAGAGATTTTAAATTTATAGTTATTAACCCAAAAACCCAAAAATCATACCTTTATTTCCCTACTTGGTTTGGGTTTTACTTTCAAGTTTTCTTTGCTCAACTTAAAAGTTTCCTTGTAGGTTAGAATTGGTTGCATTGTACCACTGCAAATTCCAAAACAACAAAACATCTTCACATTTCATCCTTGTTTTCCTTCTTCTATTTTAGCATAGATTTATTTTTAAATTTTGCAATTGAATTTCACATTTAAAGCAATTTTCATTTTCAATTTATTGAATAGGTTTAGATTTAATGATAATTTATTATTTTTGGTTTTACAATTAAAGTTTTGAAGAGTCACGATTAGAGAACTTCAGATGGAAAACCTCCATTGTTAACCCATTATATTCTTTCTAATTGTGGTCAATATATGTGATTTAAATACTTGGTAGTAACAAGAATATTAAGATTGAAAGCTTTGCTAATAAGAATGATGTGTATGTTTTGAATGTTGAAATTTTCCTTTACTACAATTAATGCAAATTCAGAAATTTCACCTTGATCTTGAGGTTCCTCAAATCTATTTCCTATGAACTTATAGACTTGGGGGGTCGAATCTGAAATATAAATTACATAAGTGTATATTTCATTTTGTCCAACCAATTACACAAGTGTATGTTTTGAATGGTGAAATTTTCCTTTACTAATTAATGCAAATTCAGAAATTTCACCTTAACCTTGAGGTTCCTCAAATCTATTTCCTATGAACTTATAGACTTGGGGGGCTGAATTTGAAATATAAATTACGGAAGTGTATATTTCACTTTTGTCCAACCAATTACACACGACAACCAATGAAAATAAACACTAAGGAATGTGTTACAATGGAACATTGTTTCCATCCCTTAGGGCACACTTCCCAAGCATATGATAGATTTGAAAATGCTTATTACAATGGTAAGTCTACCCCCTTAGCTTCTTCATGTTTGTTAAATCACTTAATAAAATCTCATTGTTATGTCGAATTAGCATGCATAACCCTCACTAAAAACTACTCAATCATTATGAGAACGTAATCTCACTATCAAATCTACAAGTACATAAAGTTTGGATAGCAATGAACTCTTCATATATATATATATATATATGAAGTTAGAACTACATGTCAATAACTTAATAAAGTTGGTACAAGTCATGCTTTCCAAACCTCAGATAGTGTATCCACTATACTAAGAACAAAGTGCCTAGCCACCAATTCCTCCTAGCTAGGAGTCTCTCCCACCCAAAGTTAGTCACTCCACCAAAGATCCAAACCTGTAAGCATACACACCAATAAGTCCTCTTTGGCACCTACACTTGCATCACACAGGTGTACAAGAGAAGATAAGACAATCTCCCACTATCTTCTCCACATCAAACACTCCAAGTAGCACTAGGGTTTCCAAATACCATAAAAATCTAGTCTTCTTTCACAAAAACTACAAGAACAAATGCTTCCCTTTGTTTCTCTAGGGTTTCTCCCTACAATGAATACATTAAAATGGATATGAGTTGTATAATCAAAGATATTACATTTTCTATTATAATTCTCAAGGTCTTATGTATATACCATATACTCAAAAACCTTAGTATTTTTTTCTCACCTAGAGTTTTGCTTTGAGGTGATACCCCACTAATCTAGTGGGCTATAGGGTTTGTCACTTGTTCTTGTCTTATGATATGAATTTTTAACAATAAGTTCCTTACGTGTAGAGAGAGGATGTAGTACTATAGTTTATATCAAGAGTGAGAACACAGTTAACAACTTAATGATAACTGTGACCTCAAAACGAGAACTCTAGCCCTTAAAACCCATATTTTTGCATAAAAAACATGAAAATCAACCCCAAATAAAAAAGTGGTGCTATCGGTAGCACCATTTTTTTTAACTGAGTCAAAATTACAACTTTTTCCAAGCATGGGCTTAAATGATCAAATGGCTGCTCAAACAAACTTTAAAATCAACCCACAAATAAAAAAGTGGTGCTACCGGTAGCACCATTTTTTGTAACCGGGGTTACAATTACAACTTTTTTCAAGCATGGACTTAAAGGATAAAATGGTTTCTAAAAAAAACTCTAAAATCAAGCTCCAATTGGTTGCTAAAAAAACTCTAATCGGGTCGAAATTACAATTTTTTCGAGCATGGCCTTAAAACATAAAATAGTTGCTTAGAAAAACCTTAAAATAAACACTTAAATAAAAACATGACGCTACCTAAAGCAAAATGTTTTTTCTAAACTTTAAAATTACAGCTAATTACGACCTAATTCAAACTGTGGCCTTGATAACAAATCCCTACACATAAAAAACCCAAAATTGGATCCTAAATGGTCACTTGAAAATTTATTTTCTAACTTTTTTTTTTGTTTTCTTAAATTTACATTAAAAAATAAGTAGAGAGAAAAGATAAAATCTTCACAAATATATATATTTTTAATGAAGACAAAAACACATTTAAAAAAGTATATTCAAAATCCAAATAATAAAAAAAAACAACAAAGTTTAACAGAATGGTGAAAACCAAAGAAAAACTAAAAATAAATGAAAAAAGTTTAAATTTCATTGAAAAACAATAATTTAATAAAACATACTATTTTTTTTTGTTAAAAAGAGGAACAAAAAATCCCTTGAAACTTAAAAAAGAAAAAAAAGAAAAAAAATGAGAAAAAAAACTAAAAAAAATAAAATTCATTAAAATATTAAAAAAGAAACATCTAAAATAAACAATATTCGAGAAAAATAAATTAAGACACTTTAAAAATATTTTTTTTTATAAATATCTAAAAATAAATTTAAATTTATATCAAACATATATATATATATATATATATATATATATATATACATGTTTTAAAATGGTATCCACGGTATTTGGGTCAGGTCTGCCCGGTATCGCACCAGTCCCCCACGGGCTTGGTTTAGGTCACATAGGCGTTCATGAGCTCTGGATCAGGTCCATGGGGGGTTGGCGCCAGCCCCCCATAAGCTTGACCCAAATCCTGTAGATGCCATTTTAAAATTTTAAAATATGTATATAAAATTTGTGAAGAAAAAACATATATGTATATATAATACATTAATGAGATGGTTAAGTAATGTCTAATGGACATGAGTTGGCTGAGCACAAAAGTTGATTTGAATAGCATACCATTGGGTTCATATGATTTCGTAATTGGTATGGATTGGTTGAAAAACCATCATGTTGTCCTAGACTGTTATAATAAGGCATTTACTTGCGTGGATGATGAAGGAAACTTGAGGACGGTTCAGGGAATTTCCAGGGTAGTAACCATCAAAGAAGTTTCATCCTTGCAATTAAGAAAAGCTTCAGGAAAGGATGTCAAATATTTGCAACTCATATGGAAAAGACTCCTTAGGATAAGGTGCCAAATATTAAAGATTATGTAGTTCTACAAGAGTTTGAAGATGTCTTTAAAGAGATATTGGGGTTTCCACCCAAAATAGATGTTGATTTATTTATTAATTTGATGCCTGGAGCAACCCTTGTATCGAAGAATCCTTACAGGATGAGTACATCAGAACTAAAGGAATTGCAAATGCAACTTGAAGAAATTTTGAAGAGGGATATATACACCCAAGTGTGTCACCTTGGGGTGCCCCAATATTATTTGTGAAGAAAAAGGATGGAAAGTTGAGGCTGTGCATTGAATTCAAGCAACTAAATAAGGTAAAAGTGAAGAACAAGTATCCCTTACCAAGGATAGATGATATTTTCGATCAATTAAAGGATGCAAAGATATTCGCCAAGATAGACCTCAGATCAGTTTATCACCATGTGAGAATTAAAGAAGAAGAATTAGCAAGCCAACCTTCAAAATGAGGTATGGGAATTAAGAGTTCACAGTGGTGTCATTTGGGTTGTTAAATGCACAAGTTGTCTTCATTTGTTTAATGAATGGTATTTTTAGAGATTACTTAAATAAGTTCGTCATTGTATTTTTGGATGACATACTTATTTACTCTAAATTTGAAGAAGAGCATGGAAGGCACTTGAGGATGGTGCTACAAGTATTGAAGGAGCATCAATTGTATGTAAAGTGGAGCAAGTGCTCATTTTAGCAAAGGTAGATACATTACTTGGGCCATATAATTTCAGAGGAAGAGATAATTGTGGATTCGAAAAAGCTAAATGCCATTGAAGAATGGCCAGTACCAAGGAATATTGTATACATGCTTGCACTACCTGCATCCATGTGTATCCATAATGTATTCCATATATCTTTGCTTAAAAAGCATGTACCTGATGCTAATCATATAATTGATTGGAATGTGATTCAGGTTGAGCAAGAAGGATACTTTTGAGTGCAATCGGTGTGCATTTTGGATTGGAAGGTCAAGGTGCTCAAGAATCGAGCAATCGGGTTGGTAAAGGTCCAGTGGACCTGTCGTGGCCCTAATGATACAACCTGGGAGCATGAAGATGCTATGCGGGAAGAGTACCCACATTTTTTTGCAATGTTTTGAAGATTTTGAATGTACAATTGTAAATAATGCATTGAGGACAATGCATAAATAAGGCGAAGGGGAATGTGATACCCCTAGGCCGAACTCAAATTGTAAATTTAATTGTACATATAGGGTGGTGAGCCAAGATATTTTCGGCCATAGATCTTTTGTATATATGTATTTTGAGGCCAGAGTGCATGTGTGGTTGTTAGGTTGGAAAGCCAAAAGCTAAAAGGCCACTGAACCTATCTTTGTAATATGTAATCACTCTTATATTAATGAAAATACATCACTACTGTAGACCAACTAGACAAAAGAGTATGGGGGTATAAACTCCACTAGATAGAGAAAAGGGGGCTAAGAGTCTAAGATGAGGGGCTAAGCCAAGGGGGGCTTAATCCAAAAGGAATATTTTATTAATATTCCTGAAAGTCTAAAGTATAAAGTATGGGACATTCATTATCCTAAGTTCCTAAGTGTGAACGTATCACCATGTGGGGGGGGCATGTAATTCCCAACATGACAAGTGTCAAGTTAGGAACGTGCACATATATTTGGGGAATTTAGTTGATTTCTCCATCATTCTTATTGTCATTCCTCTCCTACCATTCGTACCTTGCTGCCATCACCATACCTATAATTGGGAAGCTTTGGAGTTTTTGTCAACCAGTAACCTGTGAGTTGAAGAGGCGGGTTGTCAGGCCCGTGTGCTATTGAAGAAGCGGGTTGCCAGGCCCGTGAGCATTCTCTCTATGTGAGAGGATTGTTGGAAATTGTTTTCCCAAGGTACCAAGTTGTAGCTACAGGGCTCTGAGACTTCATTTACGACCTGTTGTTGAAGCCCCAAAAGAGAAGTGGGGCAATCGAAGGACTATTGAGCAGAAAATGGGCATACTTCCTGGGGTGGGACATGCATGTGGGGAATAAGAGATTGTAGGTTGTATGCTAAAGTTGGCACCTTAGTCTGAGCATTTTGACTATCGATAGACCTTAGCTTGGCTTATGATTCCTTTCCTTGGTGGAGTTTTAACCCCAACTCGGGGGTGACCTTCTACTGAGAGTTTATGAGCAGTAGAGTCTACGACTAGGAAGAATGCCTAAGTTCTGCAAGCAGTTGGTGATTGTTTACCAAATATAATTGTCTTTATGTGTTTTATCTAAAGGTTGTGTTATTATATGTATTTTCTATTATGGGTTTTTCTTGTATATGTTGCATGTTTATATTTGTTATATTTTTACATGATTTTGTGCATTTGCAGAGCAGTTTAGTGAATTAAAATGGTATCAGAGTTGGAATTTTTAAGTGGCATAGCCCAACTTGGGGACTGAGGATGCTACAATATATGTAAGTATATAGTTTTATAAAGAGTTCGTCTCTTTTGATTCCACCACGACTATGCCCTGTAATCAAGGCCAATGGTTTACCCCGCTTACCATCCATAGATCATGGGGAAGTATTCGAAGAGTTTTCCGCGAGTACATTTCCTTTGAAAAAAATTAGTTTTATAATAGTGTTTTAAATTTTAGTTATTTGATTACTTTTTTACAAAATTAGTTGTATTAAATAAAGCCTCAAATAAATTATTAATGTGTTTAAGATTAATTAATTAAATAAGAATCTCATTACCTCATAAAAGTAACTTGGACCATAAGTTATGATTTATCCCCTCTTTGTATAGATATGGGTCTTCCTTTCATTTTTATCATCAATCTATTATTAATCAAAAACATATTACTCCTATTTCTCTTTATATTTATTATTACCGATATTTGGCATAGTTGTAATGTTTAATTTGGTTACATGGGTATACCAATGGATCCACATAAACATCTATCAAATCACTATCATCTTATGCCTCATATTCATCTTGATCCTTAGCCTCCTCATCCTCAAACATAGTTACCAACTTAATGAGAACTCTACAAAGTTCTCGTTTTTTAGGGGGTCAAGTTTTTTAGCCCGTTCTTAAAAATGGTGCTACCGATAGCACCCCCCTCCCTTTTTAGGTGGTTTTTTGATATTTTATTTTTTTTGATACATAAGGTTTCCACTTTTTTTCTTTAAATGCTTGTTTTTTCATTTATTTTCAAATTGTTCAATTTTTTTTTTCTCAATGGTGTTTTTTCATCTATTTTCAAACTTTTCTAATTTTGTTTTAATTCAATGGTGATTTTAATCATATATCCATTCTCCATTCAATGCTAAAAATGTTGTTCACCATTTATTTTTTTAAATTAAGTTTTTTCATACAATTATGTGTCCTTAATTAAGTTATGGTTCCATACTTTTTAAATATAATGAAAATTATCATTTTTAACACATTTTTTTACCTTTACTTCAATACATAGAAAATAATTGTATTTAAATAACACTATTTTTAAATATTTACCAAAAAAATATAAATCATTTTTTTAATCAATTGAAAAAAAACAAAAAACAAAAAGAATTGAAATTAAAAAAAAAAATTATATTAAAAAAAACCATTGAAGAAAAACTTAAAAACTGAGGAAAAAAAACCATAAAATATAAAATATATATATCCAAAGTAAGAGAAAATGAGAAAAAATTAAGAAAAGTTGAAAAAAATTATAACCAAAAAAAACTTTAAAAAGGTGAAAAAAACCCATCATCTTGCTTCTTGGCAAATGAAATATTTCCTTCATCTTATGATTTAGATAACTATGAATAGCTCTTGAATCAATTAAAATAGCAATAGGTTGGTTATTGATCTTACCTTCAACTTCAATCATATGAGATTGAAATTCAACTTACTGATTATTCAGGGCTGCACAGATCCTAGGTACGTTTCTTCCCGTGTCCTCAATTGTGTCAGCATGCTTTAAATTGTGAACAATCCTCACTTTTTATCTTATATGAGGGCAATCTCTGTACATATGCTCTCCCTCACAACCCCAACATTGAATAGGTTGTTGCCTTTGTCTTTGTCCGATTGTTTCTGTCATTCTGGGCTCATTAGAAGTTGGTTGTTTCTGAAAATTATCTCTGAAGGATGGTGGCTTGGTCCCCTTCTTCCTCTGCTCCATCTTGCCCTTATTCTGGTCTTCCCAAGCCTTTTGGAAAGTTCATCTCCCTTTATGCTGTTCATAGAGGCACTTGGATCTCCTTATTGTTTAATCCAATGTCTTGGGATCATCATAATGTATCTTATCACTAAAAATTGATGGTAGCCCACTCAAGTACCTTTGAATAATGATCTGTTCATCCTTGATGAAGTCAACATATTTCAACATCTCTAAGAATATCCTTTCATACTCATCCATGGTCATACTCCCAAGCTTGAGTTCAAAGAACTCCATCTTTCTATCATAATAATGCTTGGTTAAATACTTCTTTTGAAAATGCCTCTTGAACTCCCTCCAAGTAATTTTATTCTCATCAATGTGTTGCACTTGCACAAACTGGTCCCACCACATTGATGCTTTTCCATTCAATTGGTAGATGACAATTCTCCCTTCTTTCTATGAAGAATAATTGTGTAATTGAAAGTTTTTTCTCATCCCTGAAAGCCAGATTTATGCATCCTCATCCTTCTTGTGCTCACCATCAAAAGTAGGAGGTTTAATCTTATTCATTTCTCCTTGTAGTTCATTTACCCCAGACCTCTTCTTATGCTTCTTGACATGGGATGGACTTGAGCTACTTTGTGCTCTCCTAAATGAATGCCTTGGTGAGTGATGGTGATGCCTGCCAACACTTCTTGTTTCTCTTCTTTTATCATGAGACCTTTGACTCCTTGACTTGCTTGATTATGTCTTTTTATCCATTTTCTTCTCTATTTTGTCCAAGCTCTGTAGCAACTTGATGTTGAAGCCTTCTTGCTGCTCCTTGGATTTCATAAGCCTCTCATTATCAACTTTACAACTTTGGACATCTTTTTGTAGACTCTTTATGGTCTCCACCAAGTTCATGCTTTCCTCCTTGCCTTCTCTATACCCATTGGATTCTGTACCTTCATTACCCATGCTGGCACACAACCCTCTAACTTCATCTTCATGGCTGTAGGTTCACTGTGCATATTCCATGCCTCTGATCTTTGTGT
>ML812897.1:181939-196140 GCA_009831015.1 Picea engelmannii | reverse complement strand
TATCCAGGTCTTTTATGAGAATAATCATTAATGAATGATACATAGTATACATACCCATTAATGGAGGATGATGGCATTGGGCCACATACATCTGAATGAATGAGTTCTAGGACTCCTTCTACCTTGTTGTCCCTCTTTGGAAATGGGTTCTTGATGTTCTTCCCTTGCGCACATCCATAGCATATGCCTTTTTGATCAACCTCGAGTTCTGGTAAACTTTTGACAGCTTTGCATATGTATGGTAGTGCCTTGTAGTTGATGTGAGCTAATCTTCTAGAGTTCACATGGATTCTTCAATAGTGTGGGTCATGGCAGCTTTTGAGTGACCCACCTTCTTCTTTTCCACTGATGATTTCTTCATTTATGATCTCTCCTTTAGCACGTTGCCTTCTGCAACCTTCGCTATAGCTTCCTCATGTGACCTAGAGCAAGGTCAACAAAACAACAAGCAAGAATAATATCCTTCTGATAATATAAAGCAATAGCATGAACAATCATCACAGTAGCTTCTATAGAGCTATCACTTATAATTTATCTGAAGCAAAGATTAAAGGTAAGGAATACAATACAAAATGCGGTCAACACTCTCATAGTGTTGTGACCAAGCATTCTTCCATGGCAACCTGGAACTAACACATGAGGTTTCTCCTAGAGGAGGTGTTAGTCATATCAGACAAAGTATTTACCTATATGCTATCAAGTATAATACTTTACCATGATTGCTATCTCAACTAAATTCATCAGCTTGTCATCTGTACCTTTGAATCTTGATTAATCAAACCTGGAGCCTTGTCCTCAAGAATGAGTGCTTGCTTTTCTTCCAGGTCTCCTTAACTCAAGTGACGAGTGATTTCTTCAACCTGTCTGTTGTACTAAGACAATACGCTATCTTGACAGAAGGTTAGGTTAGAGAATAAGCTCTATGATCAAATTTTAATTCTTCTAATAATTTGATCATAGCTTCAACATGCAACACTGATCAAGATAATTTCATAACAAATAGATGCATATTAGAATAATCATACCTGGGTTGCATCATTCCTCTGAATGTGTTGGATCTTGAGATCCTTCTAGATCTATGGCAAGAGATCCCTTCTTCTGCAAATACTCTTTAGGGTTTAACCATTAACCATATGTGAGTACATACCTCAGATAGCATTTGTAGGTAGTGGCTCCATCTAGTAGCAGCGGTAATCATTACCAAAAACTTCAAGAGTGATTGCAACTGGTTCTACGGCTGCAACTGCAACTGGTACTGCAACTGCAGCTGGTTCTGAGACTGCAACTGCCACTGCAACTTAGGGTTTTATGAGAAAACCCTAATTTTTCAAACTTCGAATTTTGAAATTCTGATCTAGGGGATAGATGCGCTGGGTTGAGGCGAGTTAGCTGGTGCAGTCAAAATTTTGAAAATCCAACTTTTACCCCCTCAAACTTGATCTGCGGATCTCTGGACTAGTGCTTCTAGTTTTCTGGTACTTCTGGTACACTAGTTTTTTGGTTTTCTGGTACTTTGTGAAACTAGGGTTTCACTTTGCGGAATATCCAGCCACTGAAAAGGTGCTCTCAAGGCGCCAAAATGATCCTTGGGGGAGGGTGCAACTTTCTAGGTGGTTTTGGAGCTAAAAGGCTTCACTTTTGAAAAACCCTAATTTTTGGGTACGGTAACAGTGACGTTTTCCTCTTACAAATTGTGCTTCCTTCAGGTTGGCTCTGATACCATGTTAATGTTTATGCCATTATTATAGTTCTTTTCATTTCAATAGATAAGAGCATAATAAGAACAAGATCACTGAGAAATACACATTCACAAGAGACACAACATTTATCCTAGGAAACCCTCTAGGGGAAGAAAACCTAGAAAAAACTTCCTTATCATAAATAGCTTATACAATGTTCAAGAGATAACTCAAACCAATACAAATAGTCCTCTACAAGAGATGCGCCACTCTTCTTCTCCTCTCTCCAACTGGTAATTGCAGCTTGCCTCATAAGATAATGAGCAAGTGAGTTGTGTGTTTGAAGTGAGGCACTAGCCTCTTATTTATACAAGACTGGCATGTGTGAAAGGTTACAACTGGCAGGGCCGACCTCTCACTCTGGGTGGGTAAACCCACTTTTAATTAATTCTGGGTCTTCCATAATAACTGTTGGGGCTGACTTCTTATTCTTCCCTTTATAATTGTCCGATGACCAATCCACAAAAGGGGATTTGGTCCTTATACAATTACCGACATGATTAATCCACAATGGGGGTTAATCCAATAACAATAATAATAATAATGACATGATTAATCCGCAATGGGGATTTAATCCAATAATAATAAGAATGCTCTTCGCAGTTACATGATTTCAACATGAGTATATATAATAAATTCTTTCTCAAAATCCGGCTTTGCCAAAACTGGTGCAAAATTGTTTGTCTTCTTAATCCTTATGAAATCATCTTTGACATCTTCAGTCCAAGAAAATGAGTGATCTTTCTTAAGAATATTGTGAATTGGTTTGACCATTACAACAAAATCAAGAAAAAACCTACCAAAAAAGTTGATAATGCCCATAAAGGCTTGAACCTCCTTTTTTGGAAGTAGGAGAGGGAAGATTTAGGATAGCAGCAATCCTTTTGGGATCTATCCTAAATCAAAGACAATAAGCCCAAGGAGCTTGCCTTTGGTAACATTGAAGATAGACTTAGAAGGATTTAAAGAAATGTCTAATTTCCTGCATCGCTTGAGAACCTTTCTAAGATGAACAAAATGATTCAATCGGTTCTTTGAATATACAGTTAAGTCATCAAGATAAATCTGAATAATTTTTCTGATCAGATCATCAAATGCCATCTGCATAGCTCTTTGGAATGTGGCACCTGCATTAGATCAGACAAAAGGCATGTGTTCTTAAGCACATGTGCCCCAACGTGTAATAAAAGTGGTTTTATATTTATCTGTCATTTTCACCTTGATCTAATTATAACCAGAAAAACTTTCATGTAAG
Organism: Picea engelmannii; assembly: GCA_009831015.1. NCBI lineage: Eukaryota > Viridiplantae > Streptophyta > Pinopsida > Pinales > Pinaceae > Picea > Picea engelmannii. The sequence goes on along the minus strand of ML812897.1, from coordinate 193,146 downwards.
GACATCATTTGTGACCCTACAACTTGTTGCAAAATCATTTCCATATTAGGGAGAGGAAAATGGTCTTTCACACTAGCTCTATTTAATGCGTGAAAATCAATGCATAGTCTGATCTAATGAGTTGTTTTTCGAATGGGAACCAAATTGGAAACCCACTTAGAATGCTTAACAGGGAAAATTATCCCAGCCTTCAAGAGTTTTTCCAACTCCTTATGAATAGTTGCTTCAAGTGCGGGGTTAATGGGTCTTTGTTTTTGCCTAACTGGTTTTACACCTTCCTTGATAGGAATGGCATGTTGTATAAGAGAAGGTAAAAACCACGAATATCCTCATAAGACCAAGCATAAACATCTTGAAATTCACCAAGTAACTCAATGAATTTCATTTTTTCTTCATCAGTACATTGGGCACCTATCTTATCATTCTTTGGGGAATTGGGTGTCCCAATGTTCAAGGAAATGGTTTCACCCACTTTCCTTTTTGACTCCTCTTCTTTATGTGTTTCTTTGTTGCCTACATCACTTGATGAAAATGAACTTTCTAGAGGAGTCAAGCCCTTTGGAATTTTGTTGTCTTCCATGGATATAATCTCCTTGGGCTTATAAGGTTTTTTTTGTATGAAAACATAGATGCTTTCATCACTAGGGAATACCTTCCATGACTTTACATTTTCAGAGATATGTGGTCGGTATAAGGATTGAAAGGTGCAATCAGGTCTTTGTGGCATAATTTTCTGAGTATGAGAGACTGAAAAAACAGCTAGTCTGTCAGCCATTGAATTCAATTCCCTTTTGAAATGAATGATGTTAAAAGATAATAAGTTTGAGATAAGTGCCCAAATAGATTGGGTGTAATGTTTCGTTAACTTGTTGCTAGGATAATATATCTTGCGTACAAGGTTTACAACAAGTTCAGAGTCCCCAAAAACTGTAAGGTGACCACACCCTAAATTATAGGCATTTTCAATGCCTAGCAGTAATGCTTCAAATTCGGTGACGTTGTTTGTACACACAAACTCCAACCTATAGGAAAAGTTGTGAATCTTACCTATAGGCGAGTATAGGATAATGTCAGCTCCATTACCTTCATTGGAGCATGAACCATCAAAGTGCATATGCCACATTCCATCCTTCAGGTCAATTTGTTCCAAGGTAGTGTTGTCCTCATCGGCAAAGATGGAATACACTCCTAGGTCCTCCTCGATATAATTCACATTAGGTTGTGGGATGCTTTCTATATAAGGTGAAATCCTTCCCTCCCTTAGGACTATGATGTTTTTTCCATTCCGAGGAACAAATAAGTGTGTCATGTCGAGTGAGAGGTATCCACCTGTCATAGCTTTCCAGTCTCTTCTTAAGATGATTGAATAATTACTCACCGACATGCCAATTACTTGAATATTAAGGGGTGTCCTTATTTCAAGATGCATGCACAAAACCAAGGTCACGTCCTTGATTTCACCTATGGTCGATTGTTGTAAACTATTATAAGAGAGCATGTTTCTAGAATTTTCATTTGTACAAGACAATCCTAGATCTCCCATAATAATCTTCGACATTACGCTTGGGCCCGAACCTCCGTCAATCAGAGAACAATGGGATATTTTGTCCATAATCTTTACAGAAATGAAAAATGGGGGGTTTTTTACAGGGTGTCTAAAATTATGTACACCTACTTTATTTACACTAGAATCCTCTTCTTTCACCTCTTTAGAGAGATTGGCTATGGTGGAAGCTTTTCCTTCCATAAAAAATTTTAGATGCTTTCGTTGCTCAGGGATGACAACCATGTCCAGAAGAGTAGCATTGACCTTAATGTTAGCCAACTGGTTGAGAATATTATATTTGGAAGAGGGAAGAGGAGAAAGGACTTCTTGACTGTCAGGAATTTTAGTAACCTGTATAGTAGCAGCTGGTGAAGATGAGCTTGGGCTAGGAGAAGTATGAGGGGGATCATATTTTCCTTTTGAAGCATAAGATTTATTCCTAATGTTTATGATCATGACATCCTCTGGTTATGTGAAATCTAGAACAACAATGGTAGTTTCAAGCCTTTTGCCAAGGATTTTATCTCTGACACTCTTCTTTACCTCACAAGTACTTTCCTCATGGTGTTCCTAGAAAAAGTTACACCAACTGCGAGGCATGATGGCTTTAGGCTGAAAGTTGTTTTCATTTGAATTCCTAAAGGATGGTGAAGAAGAAGACGAGGCTCCAAGAGTAAGAAAAGGGACATTTCCTTTTCGCTCATACATTATCCTTTGGTTATTCATATCTTGTACAAGCTGTAAGAGGGCAGACATGTCCGTTTGTTTAATTGAGTCTCCTTTAGGAAGACCTGTTCTTTCAAGTTGTTCTTCATACTCTAGACAAGTATGTAGAGCAGAAACAAGATTGTCGATGGCTTTTTCTTCAAGCCTATGATGGTAAGGGGAAGGTTGAGCATTATAGTAATGCATAGAATTGGCTTGGTTATGAGGGAGAATAATTTTGGGAATCTGATTATATAACTTGGTGAAACGTAAGTTGAAAGACTTGATAGTCTCACTGTCCTTATACGTAATGTTATTGTACTCCCGTAGTTGTTTGGTTGGGCTCTTAGACTGCCCATAAGTTGATTTGAACCAGTAAAATAACTCTTCCCAAGTGGAAAGAATATTGGGAGGAAGATCAAAGAAATCTTATGTTGCTTTCCCTTCCAAGGAATTAACAAATAAGTGCATACAAGTATCATTGTTATTATCTCATATATTGTGACAGGCATTAGAAAATTCCACCAAGTGTTCATTTGTAGTGACTGTGTTATTTCCAGAAAACCTAGGGAGATGCTCTTTCAATTTTGGAAGTGGATGAGTAGCAGGTGCTAGGTTCAGAGGTGAGGATACATGCCACGAGGTAGTAGTAGCATCCTCTTCGAATTGAAATATCCCATACTTTTTAATGACCTTGGCAGGGTTTGTAGTTGATTGGACTGGAATTTGGTGACTATATAAGCTGCCAATCACTGATGAGGCCGAGGGTTGAGAAGTTGAGGCACCTCCGGTGCTACCAGAGCCACCGTCGGATTCCATTTTTTGAATGATGGGTGGGGGTGAGAAATATAGATTAGCTGAATCAGACACATTTCTCCTTAGAGGACCTTGTTGGGCTCACAGAACAATGTTTCTTCTTCTTATCTCAGTAATAGGGGTGATTTCAGGAGATAAACCTCTTCTTCTCCTAGAGATGCGAGGGTTTAAGGACATGAAAATAAGATCAAATATTTAGGAAAAAGAAAGCGATGGTTGATTCCTAGGCTACCTTTGCCTGGTTTCCCAGCATTCCTGAACACTTATGTATTTTTCAATTACTGCCCACGAGCGTTCAAGCTCAACCCGGGTATTAGCAGTCTCTAAGATGGTATTGAATAAGGTTAAATCAATGTTGGTTTGGTCTTTAAGACCGGGCTCAATATTGAGTTGTCTTGTAATTGGTACTTTCATGAAGAAAAGAAAACAATCAAAGAATCAAAAGAAGAAAGATAAAAATATTCAATGATAATGTAAATCCAATCAACTAGAGAGATATGGAAGATCTCCCCAGTATGGTCGCCAAAATAAATGTTGAGGAAAATATATGAATTATCTTACTCAAGCATTTTTGAATCTTGTCTGGCTAGGACAAGATAGTAGGGAATATCACCCTATGCTTTATAACTTCATAAATAATTTCCCAATCCACAAGTATTAATTACCGTGGCTTAGGTTGATTTATTAATGAAAAGAATGTTGCAAAAATAAAATAAAATTGCATTTTAGTTTCTAAAACATATGCACATTACAGAAATTAAATATGGAGATCGAAAAGCAAAAGTGACCAAGTCATAAATACACACAAATGAGACAGAATAGCAATCTGATTTATTTCATTCCAAGAAATCAAAAGTGTTTTTCTCTTTACAAAACCCCAGTGAGGGCATGGACCAAAGTCTAATTTAGATATCCCCAATGAAAACCATATAAAAGGACTCTGACAAGAAGTAAAAACTGAACTTTATAATCTGGATCAGCTTGCCATAGACTGTTGCCAATTTGACTCTGCACAATATCCTTTATCAGCTATGAAACTTAATCCATAAACAGACAATTATACACAGACTATCAAATATAGATCAACACCTCTAAAACAAGAATCTGAATGATATGATTCAACGTTGAAACTTGTTGTCTACAATAGGACCCTGCTGTCAAAAAGAGAATTAGGATTTGAATAACTCAAGAATGAATGAAAATTGAACTATCTCATGAAAACAAAAGAGCAAACCTTAGTCTTGCTTTCTCCTTCTATTCTCCTCTTGTTCTTCCTTCTCATTTGACTTTTATGCATTCCAAATAAGTTGAAGTAGTTCAACTAATTTCTTTAGTTAAGTTAGTTGAACTTAACTAATTTTAGTTTAGGAGAAATAATAATAATAATAGTTAAGGGTCTTTATTTAACAATAACTAAGTAGGTGGGACCCCTTGTAACTCCCTTCTTTTATTATTTTCAAAAATAAAACATAATTGGATAATCATTTAAACACATGCCGCTTTGTAACTCCATTAAATACTTTCAAAATTTGAATATTTAAATATCAGAAATAATTCAAATCATATCCAAAAATATGTAAATATTCACATAATCCACAATATCCAAAAAATAGCTTGTTGTCCAAAACTTTCTGCAGACCATTGTCTTCAACAACTCTATTGGAACACACAATTCTGAACTTTTGATCCTTATACTTTCCACCTCATGAAAATATAATTCTACCCAAAGAGAACGAAAGATTGGTAAATGACTTTTAATTTTAAATGAAATTATTTTGCTGGTTGGTTAAAAATAAGGCGTGCACGATATCCTTCGTTGATGAGTTTTTCATTTTGATCAAATGATCCTAATACTTCCGGAGTTTTGGATCCGCCTGAACTTTAAAGAGGTAAATCTCTAACGGTCACTTTGAAGCTCCGCGCTTCAGATGTTTCAATAAGTCCTAACAACAAAATCCCTAAAAATCCAAAACCCGAAGGTGTCTGCTCACAACTCTTCCTAAACCTTTTAAAGTCACAAGTCATAGGACACATGTACCTTTCGATTCTTTCCTAAGTTGACACGTGGCACCCATTTTTGACATTTTCATTGGAGGATTCACACAATGCCAAGTAACAAGTGGCACCTCCCTTTCCTTGACACGTCACTACGGGAGATGATCCTTCGGGATTTTAACAAAGAATGAATTCACGAATCACCTAAATATCAAAATGTCGAAGTATTAAACGTTAAATAATTAAACTAATCATGATCGAAAGATAATTAATGAATTTGTAGTTCAGCTTTCGGGTGTTTCCCCTGAATGGTATTCTAAAATATATGAAGTCTGAACTTCTGAAGTACTTCAAGTTCACATTTAATTAGGACTTAAAATCAATTACCAAATAATTAATTGATTTTCATTTTGGGTTTCGGGAAGTTCCTCTCAAGATACCTTAAAATTCCCCGAAGTCTAAAATCCCGAAACACTTGAAGTTAAGGAACCATCTTAAACATTATTAATTAAAGTTTTACAAGCGATGATTTAGAGATTAATCTTTTCGTGGATTCGAGATTCGGGAGGTTCCCACTCTATCACATCGAAAACTCTTGAACGCAAATTGTCGAAGTATTGATGGCATTTATGACTAGTTAAGGATAATGATTCAAACGTGGATTACGGATCTCTAGGTAGATTTTCCCATCAAACGTTAATAAATTTTCCATCAATGAAGCTATACAAAAAGTGATGAATCTGTTTTGAATAAAATCACTTTGATTTCGAATTCATTTTCACCTTCTGCAATTAGCAAGATTTATCTGTTTGAAATACTCACGGATTTTCACTACAACAGGTAATTTCACTATGTCTCCTTAGAAGTTATGGCGCCACGGAAAATGACGAAAAATCATGATGCAATGGGAAAGGATTCAAACCCAAATGCGGACGTTCTGTCGGACATAATGTCGCGAGCCACAGACACTGTTAAAACTTGGACACAGGTGTTTGAGATTCTAGAGCGTGAAATGATCAACTATCCAGAGGACTCTTCCGAGGAAGAGGACGACACTTATACATTTAAACTCATACATATAGTGCAGTCAAAGCTGCACAAAATAGTGGCACGGCCGAGGCTCATGCCTTCTAATGACATGATAAGTTGGGCCTTGGAGCACGTTGACATCCAAACCAGGAGCATCGTCAACCATTAGAAGGTCGTTGTCAGCTCTTTCTGACTGGAACATATGAAAGTAATGTATAAAATCTCCCCTGATCCTAGATATACATTCAATGCTACATTCACTCTAGAGTTCAAGAAAAAGGAGTGCATCCAGTACGCTAGGAACTGTCTTGATATAATCAAGTCTTGGTCGAGGCGCCCAGAGAGATTCATAGCCAACGCTCATGGCATATATGTCACGTCGTCCTTGGACGCTCATATGGTGTATGTAGCCATGATGCTATGTCTATTATTCAAGAAGAAGAGACCTACACACTTCTCGGTGGAATGGGTATCCATCATGCATGAGGTAGCAGAGGGTTTCACTTTCAATTGGGCTAAAATGTTGTCTAATAACTTGGCCAAAGAGATTTGAAGTCAAAAGTACAGCTTGCCCCCTTTTATATGTCTGCATATATCATGGACACCATCTGTTTCATGACACCTTTTCCATTGATGAATTAGAGTTAGACCCCGACTAGTGTCGAGCCCATTAATTTCTACCATTCCAAGCTATGGGAAGAAAAAGCCAAGTATTTCTTTGATGAAATCTGTCACAATGTTGTGGTTCCTATTCATATATCCCTGTATGGTCACCCACCTCCTCGAATTTCATACAAGATTATGGGAAACCTGGGTACGCTAACATATTGATTTATTGAGGAGAACTTCTCCTACATCGACGTTTTTGGGTACTCGGTTCCTCCCCATGCTCTCCCATGATTCTTACCGGACCAGCTAGTATGTAGAGAAGTGTCCTACCAGACAGTAACAGGAGGCATCAGCAAAGAGCTAAAGGCAACACAGATAAATGTATGGCCGACTTTCCCTATTCAGGTTGGGATGTTTTCATTACTGGATTTTGGTCACTCCAAAGTGGAGGTTGCAGCTCTAAAATATGTCAAATTGGTTGACATTGAGTTCAAAAGACACGATCCATGTAATATTGTGGAAAACCACCTAGCCCAGTCCAGCATGAAACGGTATATGCACGAAAACTCCTCGTATGATCAAATTTTCAGGGGAGTTAGATCTTATGAGTAGGTGTGGGACAGATTCCAAACCCTGCCCTCTAGATCAACAAGCTAGTTTTATCAGTTTTCAAAAGAGCAGGCAGAATATCCTAATGAAGGTACTACAAGGAGAGAAAATAGCCACGCCCCCTTCTCAAGAAGCCAGGTCTACAGGTTCTGAAGCAAGTCACTCTAGTAAACGTATAGTTGAGGAAATCCTAAACAACTCAAAGGTATTGACGCAAAAATTAGAAGCATCATTGTCAGGCCAGTTAATCCCCCAGGAAAAATATCAACTCAAAGCTCTCCTAAATCAGGGACAAAATGTGCCTCCTTCGTCACCGACTACATCTGCTGGCACCTCAAATACTACATAACAACAACAGTCTACAGAGATTGGTACTCCCATTACATCATTGACACCTCTGTAATCCAGCTTTGGAAATCCTATTTCCGAATTGTTTTTGTAGATGATCTTACCCCCATCTCGCCTGAAGAGATGCTTCCTTCGTATTTATTATTTAGTAGAAAATGAAAGGCCATCATGAAAAGGGAATCACACCAGAAAGATGGAGTGATAACTAAAAGGCAGAGAATGGTGTATGACAGGAATAATCAAGATGATCCAGAATTCGCGAAAGAAGTTGCAGGTTCGTTAGGTTCTTTTGCCACTTCCAATCAATGGTTTGTGGACAATTTGGACGAACAACTGCGACAGAAGTGCCTATTGGTAGAGAACTCTCAAAGTCAAATACATGCCATGGAGCAGATTATCCAGAATAAGATGAGTCAAGACTTCGAGCAAATTAGAGCTCATGATCGGCAACAAATCCAACAGCTTTTGGCCAACCTTGAGGAGCTCCATTAGAGTTCAAAAACCAACTGAGGATTGGTCACTCAACGTGATGAATTGATAAAACAATTACAAGCTAGGTTGGACCTAACTCAAGGTACCTCGATAGATATCTCAGCCTTCCAAACTCAAGCGTTGGAGATAAATGAGAGCCTGGAAATTGCCCAGCAGGATCTTTTTCTGAAGGTAGATGCCATCCAAAAGTGCTACCATGAAGTAGACCTTTCTTTGAAGGACATCTATGTCAAGGAAAGAAAAGCTTGTTCATCCCGAGCTAGATTTCAATAAGCTATCATATTGGTGCATAAAGATAATGTCCATGATTTTCCTCTGCTCTCTCCTTCTCAACAATTACGAGGTGATATGGCCCTAAAGGTATGGGAAACAAATTTGGCAGAGAGAAAATTATTAGCTAGGGAAGTAAAACACGCTTGTCTAGAAGCGTTGTCATCATTAGAAAAGAAGCTAATTGATTTTGAGGGAAGTAATATCTTAGAATCCCTGGGGCAAACTGATATTGAAATGAACCAACAGAATTACAGAAAGAAAAAAGGAGAAACACTAACAGCCATTTAGGAAATGATCCAAATTGATCTTCTTAAGATCAATAAATGGCTAGTGAGTCCAAGCTCACTATTTTGAGCCACAACTTAGGAAGTAAAAAGGATTCAAGAAAATTTGCCTCGAGTGGAAAGTAAATTATTCACTTTTTAGGTAAATGAAACAATTGAGCCCTCAAGATTCATGGTGGAATTATTGGATAGATGCAACCAATGTATTGAACATGGAAAAGCAAGCATAGCTAAAAGAAAATAAGAAAACATGCACAGTGCCCTTTCTTTTTATCTTCCCTGCCTTTCACCTTCATACAACCACTTAGATCTACATTTATCCATCATTATACACTTGTTCCATTGTCATTCTTCCCACAAACGGTTACTTTTTCTTATGCCCATTATACATTCCCTGACGAGCCATGCAGTGCTACTCATCCGATTATCATTCCTCCCTGATCTCAATTGTGATCCATTGCATTGTTGAACATATTTGGAGGGACAGATGGCAACAAAACTAAAACGGCCAGGACATCACATCGAATGATTAAGGAGGCCATACGACAGTTGTGTTCAACCTAAAGTACTAAGGAAAATAGGCATTTTTTCCAAGCGGACGAAGAGACAGAAGAGAACGCCAACGGAGCTCATCAAATTTTACACACTCTTGTCTTATTCAGATATATGCTATTTTAATCAAATATTGTAAGAAGTCCAATCATTGTAGGTTGTGACAGTTTTTGTATAAGTACATAGATTCAATATCTATTCAAGGTTTCTTCTGGCCGGATGTAATAGAGAAAACTCTCCCTTTTTGAGTATTAATACAAGTACGGACAGAGATTCTAATTTCTGTTGAGTTTGAGTTGTTTGTTTCTTCTGTATTTCCATATCTTTGAATTTCCTTATGTAATTCCTTGATAAGTGATTGATTGCAATTTAGTATTACAACTATTATAATCGTATTATATCAGCAATTCATTAAGTAAGCAGTTTTTCCTCTGTATTTACTGTGAGTAAAGCAAGACCTGCAAGCTGCGTGAATTATTGTACTTTATATCATGTTCAAGGGTGCACTCCCTAATTTTATTCTACTACAAACAAGGTGAGATTCATCTACAATTAATACCTAACTTTGTTTAATAGTGTTGTCTTCTTCCTCCACACCATTTTGATATTATAATTGTGACTCAGACAACGGAATATGGCCTATGTATTGTCCTATTATTAATTTCATTTAAGGATCACTTCTTATATAACTAAAGGTAGGAAAAACATTCTTTAAAAAACATTCTCTTTAAACATTCCTGATGCCTGACATTACTCTTTGAGCCTTAAGTTTAATCTTAGGAACAACATCTTTTTGGCGTCATTGCCGAGGACGAAGAAATGAAATCATTTTCCCTGGGAAAACAACAAGGTAAATTTTGATCTTTGATGGTGAACAAAGATTGAATACATAAATAAGGCTTATTTTATTTTTCACTTGGTGACTCCACCGTAGATAAAATTGGCATTCGATCGAAAGAATACCAGAAAAAATCCAGACAATAAGCAGACCACACCAGTGTCAGATCCCGAAAAGTTATTGAAACCAAAGGGATATATCAAATAGATTGTTGCATCAGCAGGAAAAGTATATCAACCCAAATCTATGCAAGTTAATGCTAAGGTCCAGACTGAAGAATTACCCCCTAAAGAAATTTTTAAACAAATTCATTTTATAGAAGCATTCACTAGTAAACCTGGAGCTGAACTCGAAAATCCTGAGGTAATTTCTCCCGAGATAAAAGTTGAGATTGACCCAATAGATACTTTTACCAGTGAGAACAAAATATCCCTTTTGATACCCATTTTCGTTGACCCCCTGACGTTTCTCTCCTCTCCCGTAGTGAGGGTTTTAGTTTCCCAAAACTCTGAAGAGTATTTTTTATACTCTAATTCATCCCCTATCGTCTCTCCTATATATACATATTGTAAATCTGAGGAAACCGGCCCAAGTTTCCCTTTTCCTCCTCATATAAATCTTTTGTCTCTTCACGAACTCACTCTCGAACATCATTCACCACACCCCGAAGTAGTTGAGAAGTCACCACTTCAGTCCCTTGAAGTTTTTGAAAATCCTCTTTTTATCCACTAAAGTCTATCTCATAGACTTCCAATGGTTGGTATTGGAGGTGCCGGAGCTGGTGGACAAGGTCGACCTCCTAGAATATTTTCCAAGGTAGCTACTAGATATGCCCCCTTGGTCCTTCCTATTGTTCTTCACGATTTGCTCGAAAATTACATGAAGAACCTCCCCAAATTCATGGGAGAAGGAGATTTAACCGCAACCAAACACATAGCCTTTTTTTATCAGTTTGATGATATCCTTGCTGTTTGCACTCTTTTCGTCATGTGATGAGCAAAAAGTGAGTGCTTACATGCCTAGTTGGGCTCTGCTAGTCATGACAGCTGTGATGTAAAAGGTTAGAAAGAAAACAACTAAGCTATTAACAAGAATTAAACAAAAACTAAAT
>ML812897.1:169110-179356 GCA_009831015.1 Picea engelmannii | reverse complement strand
AAAAAGTGAGTGCTTACATGCCTAGTTGGGCTCTGCTAGTCATGACATCTGTGATGTAAAAGGTTAGAAAGAAAACAACTAAGCTATTAACAAGAATTAAACAAAAACTAAATAAAACTATGAGCATAGAAATAAAAACAAAAGCAAATGACAATGGACCAATATCACCAATGTATTAGCTAGTCTGATAGATGAAATCCAAAGATACACAAAGGAGAAAGAGGACTTGGGTCCCTTCCCTCTCTAATGGAAGGCTCTTGAGGCCCTCAACTGATTGCTCTCCTTTCAAAGAAAAGATGAAATGTGTATGAAAGAACTCCAAGCTTATTCACTCAAGTGAGGGGTGAATAGCTTATGAAATGCAGCTTACAATGTGTATTGCCAAAGAAGGGGTCTCTAGCAATCTCAGCAGCATAACAGTATGAAGAATTCCTTGAGAAAGTGGTGGTCATTCATGGCTTTTTATAGCCAAGAATTGGGTTATTATGCAACCTCTTTTGAATGTGAAAAGAGGCTCTTTAGGGAACAATTAGGTCTTTGACCAGCCTCCCCACGCAGATTGAGCTCGGATTTGCTGTCAAATCGACTTGGGAGCCGATCCATTAGTGGTTGGGAGGCCGACCAGCTTCATAAATGCGTCGTTTGGCAGGCGCGCGGGTTTTGCACCCCACAGCCGCACATATGCGCTCCAGATACGAAGATGTTGCACGCGCGTGCGCGCGCGCTCAGTGAGTGCATAGCGCTTTTTAATTTTTTGGCCATTTTGCATAGTTTTGACCCTTTTGCTGTGCTGTGGAGTTAATCCTTGTGCCATGAATGACTGTTTTTCTGTGCTGATGATGCGGAGTTCTTGTCGCCCTGCGCGGAAGAAATTTCAGTGATAACACTTGCCATCGAACACGAGGACGTTTAATTAAGGTTGTTAGTACAAACCTTTGAAGGACAAGTGAGGACCTGGTTTAGAGGACTCCCGGTAGGTTTCATATGGTCATATGATGATCTAGAAAATGCCTTCCTAAGACAATGGGGAGAGAAAAATGACTATCTCTATTATTTAACCGAATTCAGGGCTTTAAGAAAAAAGAATTCAAAATCAGTCCTTGAATTTACTCAAAGGTTCAACAAACTGTATAACAAAATCCCAGATGAAGTCAAACCTTCTCAACCTACTGCAAAAGTAACTTTTGCAGGAGATTTTGAACATGACTTTTCCCTCCTCTTAAGAGAAAGAAGGTCTACCACTCTAGTAGGAATGCAAGACAATGCCATAGAAATTGAATCTAATATGATGGCATCCGAGAAATTAAAACTAAGGTTGAGTTGGGAACCAGAGAACCTAGGTGTTTCAAAGAACAGGCATGACCCTCTAGATCTGGGAAGTCCGCGGAAGAAAAAAATGGATGAGATGGCCAAGATAATTAAAGATTTATCAAACAATATATCCAGAATGGAATTATATCAAGCCAAATTTGATACTTACGTTAGGAATCAATTCAAGAGAAACCCTAACCCATAGATGCAACAGAGAAAAATAAAAAAATGAAGATAAAAATATCCAAGCTCCATTTAAAACTGAAAATTGTATGCAAAGAAATGAAATGCAAAATTATGAGGAGTTATAATAAGATCTGAATAACCTTAGCGATGACGATCTGGAGCCACACTTAACCAGGTAGGATTATGAAAAATATTTAGACCTAGAATCCATGTTTAATAATGAGGAAAGCATCAACAATCTGGGAGATTTTACGTATCAAGGGCTCATCGACTCAACAATGGTCGAACTCCAACAAAAGTATGATTTAAGGCCCAGAGAGAAAAATTCTACAAATGTTCCACCAAAAAAGATTTTTTTGCGAAGTAAAACGAATGAGGCATCAGTTACTAAAACACCAACTGAAACACAAGTTGCCTGAACAAAACCAGTTTAAACAAGAACAACGCAAACTAAGAAACCGGAAAATACAGAAGCATAAATTCCAACCAGAGAAATCGAAAAAACAATTGGAGGTTTTAGTTTAGAAAATGAACCTAATAAAATTAAAATCCCCATGCCTCTGGTTGAACTTGAAAAAAACCCGATTTGTAAAAAGTAAATTGCTAAAGTGATAAAAAAAATTGATGGTGAATGTCATGCAGATGTTATTAATCTACAGGATGAAAGACCTACAATCATGTTCGGTCCACACATCGACAACAATAAGGATTCTATTGCTCCATTTTATATTACACTAACTGTTCATAATCATTTACTCCACAGTTGTATGTTAGATTCTGGGGCCTCTTGTAATTTAATTCCTAAAATTATCATGGAGAAGTTAGGCCTCCAAATTACTAGACCTTATCAAAACTTGTACTTGTTTGATCCTAGAACATTTAAGTGTCTAGGCATGATTAAATATTTGGTAGTAAATCTTGCTCAGATCCTTGTAAAAGTGTCCTTATGGATGTGGTCATTGTTGACGTCCCTGCCAAGTATGACATGCTTATATCCAGGTCTTGGCTCGCCAAATTAGGAGGATTAGTTCAGTTGGGCATGACTTACGCTATGATCTCGATTTTTGGTGGACAATTCACACGACTATACAAAGAAACTAGACTGGTGTATACTGTAAGTGACCCCCAAAACCCCAATAATTACCCAATCTATGTTGTTGATCAGGACTTAGGAAATTGTGTATTATCTATAGATGATGATTTCAAAGAATGTATAGAAGAAGAAAATAAAAAAATTAGAAATAACAAAGAAAAATGTAAATAGTAGAGAAGGAATGTGGAAAATGTTCTTCGATGGTGCCTCATCCTGCGAAGGAGCAGGAGCAGGAGAAGGAGCTTTATTTGTGGCACCAGGTGATGAGTATATTATTCCCTTCTCTTATAGGTTACAATGGGATATTTATTATACGAATAATATCTGTGAATATGAAGCTCTGGTTTTAGGATTAGAAGTTGCGAGGAAGTTAAAAATAAAACATATAATAGTTTATGGTGATGCAGAGCTTATTGTAAAACAAGTGAAACAACAGTATCAAGCCGAGCACCCAAGGTTGAGATCATACAGGAATTGCGTCTGGGATCTTATAGAGAATTTCTTCACATCTTTTAACATACACTCTATTCCCATAATGGAGAACCAACAAGTTGATTCCTTGGCCAAGGTTATTGCGACCTTCATACCACCCATTGTATTGAAGCTAAAGTATCACATCGAGATGAGACACAGACCTTCCATCCCGAACAACGTTCAACACTGAAAAGTTTTCTAGGATGATGAACAAATTAAATAGTTTCTATATATGATTGATGAGTTTTCTAAAACTCACATAGATCATGAAAACCAAAATCATCTTGCTTGGGTTATGCAAGAAGGAGAGAACCCAAAATAATTTCAAGACAAGATCGCAAACCACCGTATGCTCATGCTTAAGAACAATCGGATTCCTAGAGGCCTGATCCCCTTAGAAATATTGTTTGACCAGGATGACATACCTTTAAAGTCTATCTTATGTCCTCAACCCGAAGAAATTGAAGACTGTAATGTAGGAACTAACAAAGATCCAAAAATGGTCAAGATATCAAAGTACCTTCTCGCCCAAATGAAAAGTAAGTATGTTGAGTTTCTTAGGAAGTATAAGGATGTTTTTTCTTGGTCTTATGATAATCTGAAAACTTATGATACCTCTGTTATTGAACATAAGATTCCTCTAAAACATGGCCTTAAACCTTTCGGACAGAAACTCAGATAGATAAACCCTATTCTCCTACCAGTGATAGAAAGGGAATTCAAGAAACTTCACGATGCAAAAATTATGGTTCCACTCAGGTATTCTGAATGGGTAGCGAATTTAGTCCCGTCAAAAAGAAAAATGGAAAAATAAGGCTCTATGTAGATTTCAGAAACTTAAATCGGTCGTCCCTCAAAGACAATTACCCACTCCTGAAAATGGATCATGTCCTAGAAAAGGTAGTTGGGGCTAACAGGATGTCCATGATTGATGGTTTTTTTGGATACAATCAAATCATTGTTCATGAAGACAACAGAGAAAATATTGCATTTACTACTCTACGGGGAACTTTTATGTATGATAAAATGCCATTTGGTTTGATGAATGCAGGGGATACTTTCCAGAGAGAGATGGACATCACATTCGTCGGTGAGAAATACAAATTCATTGTTATTTATCTTGATGATTTGACTGTTTTTTCTAGATCTGATGCAGAACATCTGCTACACCTCAGGCATACCTTTGAAAAATGCATAAAGTTTGGTTTGTCTCTTAATCCCAAGAAATCACATTTCTCTATGCAAGAAGGTAAGCTCTTGGGTCATATAATGTCAAAATAAGGAATCAAGGTGAACCCTAAATGAGTTGAGGCTATAAACATGATTAATATTCCTAGGAACAGAAAAGAAATTCAATCTTTTTTAGGAAAGATCAACTTTTTGAGAAGATTCATTCCCAATTTTGATGAAATAATTAAAATGATTACAGATACGTTGAAGAAAGACAACGAAGTGAAATGGACTGTTGAAGCTAAAGAATCATTCGAGCACATCAAGAAATCTATAGGGGAAGAACCTATGCTATAAAGTCCAGACTATACAAAGGAATTCTTGATCTTCTCATTTGCTTCTGAACATACTATTGCGGCGGTACTCCTACAAAAGAACGAGAAAGGATTCAAGCATTCTTCAGCAAAAGCCTCAGGGATGTAGAATTGAGATATGATATACTTGATAAACAAGCATAGGCAATGGTGAAGGCTCTCAAATCCTTCAGAACATATGTACTGCATTCCAAAATAATCGTTTGCATGCCAACAAATGCTATAAAAGACATCTTGGTTCAACCAGACAGTGATGGAAGAAGAGTTCGATGGTTTTCTAAAATTCAAGAGTTTAATCTAGAATTGAAGCCGACCAAGCTAGTCAAAGGTCAGGGCCTGACGAAGCTATTAGCTGAGACGAAGTTTAGGGTGCTCGGGATAAATAATCTCGAATCACATGAATCCCTCCTAGATATGGAAGGAATTGATGATCAGACGCCTAATGTTTGAATTGAAGATAAGTTTTCTGCCTCAACCTGGTATCACAACATTGTTACATACCTCCTTACTCTTCAATGCCCAAATGACATGACTCTGTCTAAAGCAAGGACTTTGAAGCTGCACGCAATTAAATACGGTATTATTGATGGTCGAATGTACTGGAAATACCCTCTAGGTTTCTTGTTATGTTGCCTAACAGAATCTAAAATAGAAGGCATCATCGATGAATTCCATGAAGGTGTGTGTGGGGGACACCATGCCTGGAGAGAAATGACCTACAAGATTTTAAGGGTTGGATATTACTGGCCAAAGTTATTCACCGATGTCAACTCGAGAGTTAGGGCCTGTAGTTCGTGCCAATTGTGTGCTTGCAAGCAGAAGCTCCCTACCCTACCTTTTATCCCACCAAAAGTTGAAGACCCTTTTCAACAATGGGGCCTAGACTTCATCGGGGAAATCCATCCGCAATCAAGTGCTCAACATATATGGATTTTAACCACTACCGATTATTTCACGAAGTGGGTAGAATCCATTCTGAATCAGAATGCTACAGATTCGATAGTAATAAACTTCTTGGAAGAGAACATCCTATCGAGATTTGGTTGTCCTCAGAAAATAGTCACTGACAACACCCAAGATTTCGAATCTATGGCAATGGTCAATTTATACCAAAAATACAACATTGTGTTAGGACATTATATAGCCTATTATCCTCAAGGGAATGGGTTGGATGAATCATCTAACAAGAGACTGATGACTATAATAAAAAAAAGTGTTGACAGAAAATAAAAAGGCTTGGCACATCCACCTGAAATACGCCTTATGGGCGAACCTAATCGGCACCAAGAAATCAATAGGTATGTCTCATTTTCAATTGGTTTATGGTATTGACGTTCTCCTTCCTATCAATCTTGCTCTTCCTGTGATGAAGCTCTGGGAGGATGCAAATGAAGAGCCAAATGACGTTACAAGAAGGATAAATCAACTAATCGAAGTTCAGTAAAATAGGGCCAAAGTAGATGGCAAGATTCAAAAGTACCAAGATAATTTGAAGGCCCTTTTCGATAAAAAGGCTAAATATAGGGAGTTTCTTCCTAGCAATATAGTCTTAAAGTGGGACGCTAGAAAATAAGATACAGGGAAACATGGCAAGTTCGACCATCTCTAGTTTAGACCATTTAGAATTGCAGCTGATGAGGGGAAAAAGTCCTTCCTATTGGAAAATATCGATGGAAAAATTAGTGACGCTCCTATCAACGGGCATTACCTGAAACATTTTATGCAGTAGTCATATTTCAGATTCCCATTGTATATATCAATTTGGATCGAGGTTTTTTTTTTTCATTTTTGGAATTGCAATTTTTCCTTTCTGTTGTAAATTATCCAAGTTATTTTATAATTCATTGTAAATAAACCATGTTTACTTGATATCATCAAAACATAATATAAAATCATATGTATCACATACCATCTCTATTCTGCAGAATTTTCTGACATTTCCCATTTTATTCTCGTGCAGAATATTTATTGTCAGACGAGAGATAAGGATGCATTGGAATCCAACGCTCAATTTTCAAAAAACATTCACTTTCTCTCAAAACAGGTGATAAATCTATGATCTGCTTCATTAAAAATACAAAGGAAATATGAGGTATGAACTCCTACCCCGCTAGTTCAAACTAAAATCTTAAGGGAATCTTATTGGAGGTAAAAGGGGTTTCATTCATATAAATATTGTCACCTGATCAAGGATCAGAAAAGTATAAAATTACAGATTAATTCTGAAACCATCCTCGAATGAAATAAAAAATGAAGTAAAAAATAAAATAGAAAGAAAAATAAAGTAAGAATAAAAAGGACTTGGAAGGAAGTTTGAGAATCAATAAACAAACTTGGGTGGGAATGAGATTATTTCGCGTCATGCCCTTCAAATCCTCATTCTATTTTATTTCACCTATCTTTGATCTTTTACTCTCTTATGATTTTCGTTGCCTTTCCCTTAGTCTTCATAGAAATAAATAAATCCACCTTGACTCTGAAAACTTAATAACATATCTCTTAAACAGGATTAGGTGAAAATCTTTATGTTTCTTTGATTTCAACTGAAAGAAAGTATGTCCAGGCTAATCCTAAGAACTTTAGCTCTTCTATAGGTTTTTAATTTGACCAATTCGCTCAAGGTCGATCCCTGAAAATCAAAATCCCTATAAAATCTTCCCTATAGGCGAAGGTGTACTGAAGATTGGGAGAAAATTAGTTTCAAAGTACATCTCAAAAATTTGTGATAAACCTTCCTATTAAAATTTTAAGTAGATATCATCCCTTGTATGATACATACAGATTGAATACCCCAACTTCAAAATATTAAAATAAAAGACAGATGGTGAAAGGAAATTCATGTAATGATTGCCCTCGTCTCAGCAAAATGTGAAAGTAATAATTGAAGTGGTGAAAAGAAATTCAATGGAAGAAGTAGATAACTTCACCGAGGTACTGAACAAGCTCGCTAGCAATGAAGAAATATCTATGATATATGTATGGTTGTCATACATATCTACAAAACATAATCTGACATTTAATTCTCTTTCCGGTAATATTTACATTCTGAACCAATGAGGGATTCCCTAAATAAATTGTTACATCTACTTAACCTTGATGTGAACGAAGTCGTTTGAAGCTTGATATTTCGGTTAAATTCATTTTGATTATCTTAAACAGATACGAACTCAGTTTTAGGAAAGGGAAATTGTAAATAGCCTAACTTGAGATTAATAGTCGGGGTGTTTTGAAGGTTTTCTGAGATTCGGTTGAAGTTCAATTTTTCTTTGTATGATTAATCCCTAAAAGTGTTTCCCATAAATGCAATAATGACTCCATTTTCCCAATAAAGGCACTCGGTCTACTTTTCTTCTGCATCTCACAGGGAGAAGCGATCCCCAAATGGAGCCTATGTTGGACTACATACAATTCTAAACTTTTGAGCCTTATACTTTCCACCTCATGAAAATATAATTCTACCCAAAGAGAACGAAAGATTGGTAAATGACTTTTTAATTTTAAATCAAATTCATTTGCTATTTGGTTAATAATAAGGCACACACGATATCCATCGTTGATGAGTTTTTCCTTTTGATCGAACGATCCTAATACTTCTGGAGTTTTGGAGCCACCTGAAATTTAAAGAGGTAAATCTCTAACGGTCGCTTCGGAGCTCCGCGCTTTGAATGTTTCAATAAGTCCTGACAACAAAATCCCTAAAACTCTGAAACTCGAAGGTGTCTCTCACAGCTTTCCCTAAAGAATTCAGAATTCATGATAGAAGTTGCAAGTTCGTTAGGTTCATTTTCCACTGCTAATCATTGGTTTGTGGACAATTTGGCTGAACAACTACGACATAAGTGCCTATTGGTAGAGCACTTTCAAAGTCAAATACATGCCATAGAGCATACTATCCAGAATAGGATGAGTCAAGACTTCGAGCAAATCAAAGCTCATGATCGACAACAAATCCAACAGCTTCAGGCCAACCTTGAGGAGCTCCATCAGAGTTAACAAACCAACTGAGGATTGGTCACTCGGCGCGATGAATTGATAAAAACAATTGCAAGCTAGGTTGGACCTAACTCAAGGTAACTTGATAGATATCTCGGCCTTCCAAACTCAAGCATTAGAGATAAATGAGAGGCTGGAAATTGCCCAGCAGGACATTTTTCTGAAGGTAGATTCCATCCAAAAGTGATACCAGGCAATAGACCTTTCTCTGAAGGACATCTATGTCAAGGAAAGAGAAGCTCATTCATCCTGAGCCAGATTTCTGTTATCCACATTTTTGGTTATCGAGATGATATTATGATCATGTCATGATAATAGAGAATCAAACTCTTCATTAAGAACTTTTTCATGAGAAAGGTTACACTTGTCAGTTTCCAGGAAGCATAGTTTAAAAGATAGTTCGTAGGCTGCATATATACTCTCCTGCGAGAATCCTTAATTCCCGCAGGCTGCCTTCAGCTTGACTACGAACTTCTCGCACTGTGTTCAAAGTCAGGGTGCGAACATGTTTCTAAAGAAGGAAAATGGATGATTTCTCGATCCTTCTATAAGGAATCTTCTAGAAGGATGAGTTGGCTTTCGAATAGTTGGCAAAGTACTGACTTTCCAGATATGTTGGGATCATTCCCTATCCAAGTAACTAATCAATATTCTCCTATATATTGAGGGGATTGCTCATGGAAAAGGTTAGAAGCAAATTAGCAAGAGAATGATTGGAGAATTAGTGCAATATTGTGTGGAGGACTGATGCTACAGCAGCAAGGTCATCATATGTGGTTGAACTTCTCCATACATGAGCAAGTGTGTGTGTCAAAGCTAGGAGCCATCAAAAGGAGACCTATGACATCAAGGCTCAGGTTGTAAGTTTCTCTTTCAATTAATATAATACATGAATATGTCCCTTTCCCATAATGATGATGTCATCTTATTACATGATTCCTTGATCACATGTATAGACTAGGTATTGAATATATTAATGCCTTTGTTGTGATTGGTTTGTGTTGTTGTGATTGGACGGCACAAGAGCATCGGAGCAGAGCGAGGGACAACAGATATTAAAGGAGAGCGTTCATAAGGTATGTACACCATCCATTTCTCTTAGTTCATTCAATCATCTAGATCTAGGGAAGGAGTAGTATTCTGTCACGTTTTGTTCCAGATCCAGGTGGATCTGGGGAGATTGGTCTGTGTCCGCACTCACGAATTTATCCTTAAACAAAATTGTAGGTTTGGACTTTCGAGGTGATCCTGATCTCATCCTCCCTAAAGACGCGCAGTGGGGAAACCTTGGTAAGAAGTACACCAACTTTTTTGAGTTTTTAGATGTTTTTGTATTTTCATCATATTAAATGTTTTTGGTTTTGTAATTTTTCTGAAGACTGACACCAATATTGTATTGATAACACAGATGTTGGGGCCTACAGACCGGCTGGTACTTCTCCTGTTCAGCGGCGAGGAGAAGCAGTAGTTCCAGTCCCTCAATTTGTAGAGGATTACCTTATTGTGGAGCAGAACTTAGAGGGCTTGATGCATGATGTTCCAGAGATGCCTCTGGAGGAGATCTCACGACGTGATCAGCGTCATACCGTGGGAGTTTCTGCCTCTATGGGTCGTTTGCTCCGCCGAGTAGCCAGGACTTTAGCAT
>ML812897.1:136215-152627 GCA_009831015.1 Picea engelmannii | reverse complement strand
ATCATACTTCAGCTAAGTATAATCAAAATAATTAATTAATAACTTATAATCACTTAAGGTTATTTAATAATTAATTATAATTAAACCAATGTTTAGGTTTATTTATGAAACTATTCATAGTAATAAGAAAAGGGTCATTACATCTATGTATTTTACATGTTTACACTTCATATATTTTTATCCGGTTTCGTGCTTTACACAGTCTCTGAAGGTTTATTTTGATTGTAGGAACAATGCCTCCAAGAAACCCAACCACTAGATGATCGTCAAGGGTGTTGAAGATGAAAGAACCAGAGTTAGGTGAAGGCTCCTCTCTAGGGTTCGCAAGACAATTTGAATACACGCCAAGATCGGAACCCGTCATCAAAACATCGACGAAGAAGGCTTTCGTCCAGCCTCTGTCCTTTTGAGATACAGAGGCAAGCACGGGGACCAAGGGGGCACTCCCACATTGGGTATAGCTCTTTAAAAAGAATAGTCGGGAGGAATACCTGGAATATATCCCACATAGTGACCCATATGTGAGAGCGCTCAACGACGAGGTGTTCCCGAATATCCAACAGTCATCCCTGCATATGGTGGCAAGCAGAACCCTTGTTTTTCCCTATATAGAACTTCTGAAGTGGCTCATCAACCACACAGACACACATAAATGTTTAATCAAAGATGACAATGGAGGGTGTCTCAAGGTGTTCCTTCCAGTAGATTTCCAGAAATACTACAAACTCTGAGACCACGAGGAGCGGCTGAATACATATTTCGTCGTTAAGTTCTACAAGCGCCATGACACCAGCCGGGTGATGGCCTCATGGTGGAGGGAAGACAAGAAATACACCAACCAGAGCACTGGATGGTACCGGACGCCCAACTTAAGGGAGCCATACATATACTTGATGGCTCTCATATGTCGATTATATGGACAGAAGGATTGCTCCAAATTTTCAAAGGCATGGATGCTCTTAGCTTACACAGTGGCAATTTTTGGGAGCGGCTTCAACTGGGGAGTGATCATTTCTAATAAATTGAGCATATTCATACAACAGGCTCAGACATCGAGGGAAGGAGAGACACCATCTTTCTACATGGCTTCATATTTACTTGATTTCATGTGCGCTAGAAACATTTTCCCCGGCATGAACTTGAGTTGGCACGTCACATAGCTCTCGGTCCACGTATATTTCAGCATCCTATGGGAGAATAGGTACAAGAAATCTTACTCCCTCATCTAGATGAGTTCATCACATGTATTTATTTCATTCTTTTTAATAAAGAATGCCCGAGACTATCGGCTACAGACAAAAAGATGATATCAAAGGTAGCCCACTAGTACCTGGACGAGCGCGACACCTACATCAGGGTGTTCGGGGCCACCAGAGCACCACATCTCCTACCAGCACATGTCCCTAATCATCTTGTAGTGGGAGAGATATGCTACTAGACCATCCTACAAGGTTACAATGCCACCCTGGTCAAGGGAAAGAAGCAGGAGTTCATACCTTATGGTTTCCATGTAGGTTTCTACATGGTGAAGGAGACGAATCAAGCCAAACAAGAAGGGATAAGCCAACTAGAGTTTAGATTCCAAACATGCCAGTTCTGCAAGCACAATCCGAAGGGTATGGTCTTGAAACATGCTTCGCAAGTTTCATCATGCTAGCCATACGCCCATGACAAATTTGAAGATGAAGTCTTCACAGAAAATGCCCAAGACTGGGACAAGGTGGTGGCAAGGATGGTCGACCCCAAAATGACCAGTTTCAGGGCCATGAGCCTTGATGAACAAGTGATGACCATAGAGAAATTGATTCAAGAGTCCCTCAGAGCAAGGGAACAAATGAAAGCGGCAGAAGAAACTGAGGTTCCCCTGGTAGCTCCAGTGCAGGATAGAGGTTTCCCTATGACGCAGGACGTGCGAGAAAGGGGGTTGCTCATGATAGAATAGGTGCAATGAATAATTGATCAGCTGCAAGATGACCCAGACCTCATAGGAATGGAAAGGTCCCCTACGGACAACCCAAATGAAAGCCTGGCAGGACCAAGCATCCTTGAACTAATAAACATTGATGAAATCATCGGGTTTGACAACCCTGAAATCACAATGCCATAGGTTGTATCACCAGGAGGTGTTTCATCTCAGTTGGAGACAATCAAAAAATCAGGGAGAGCAAGTGCACCAAACCCCCTCTGAAAATTAATAAACATCTATGATGATGAAGAGAGCCCGGAGGTATCCCTAGTGTTAGCGATAAAAAATGCACTGGTATTTTTGGAGTATCTCAAGTTTTATTCAATATGCCCATTTCTAAATATGTTTGGCTAGTGTTTTGTATCCAAATCTCTATAGACCAATCTCCCATTGATTATGTTTACTTGAGAGTCTTTTCATCTTGTCTTCAATGCCTGTATTCCAAAACATGGTTAGTATTTCTTAGACACCTTAGTCTTTACCTTTTTGGATGTCTAATTAAAAACTTTTGCTAAATAAATGAGTTGTGCTTAAGTCTCAAACTCTTATTCTAATCCTAAGTCATCACACTACTTATCTAGTGCATAAGACAAAGTCCATAAGTCAAGATCAAGTCATACACGCAGGCTCAAGCTAAGCCACAAGTGTTTTAAGACGATCCTAAGTCTGTCAAGCATATTACACATGCCAAAGATAAATTCCAGTCTACTTGAAAAAGTAATAAATCGATATACACATGTCTAATTCTCATATTAATCCTCAGAGCAGTTACAAGTCTACACACAAGCACCGAGTCTAAATGCTCGATTTTGCAGGCAAAGAATGCGTGCGCAACAAATTTGGTAAGGATAGCTGCGTTTTGGATTTTTGACAGGTCAAAGGGTATTAGGCTGTATGAAAATCGAGCCATGAGGAACCATGAACACGAAAGGTTTTCCTTTCGATTAAAATAGAATTTTCACCAGCACAGGAGGTGCAGTTATAACCAATTAGTCGTTGAAAAGCAAAGCTTTCATCGGCTAATTAGAAAATTCTAAGGCGGAATAGCTGGTGAAACTGCAAAGAAAGAATTTTGAAGATTTTGAGCTTGAACAGAGAGATTTTTGGTTGATTTAAAAGATAAGAGGTAATCAAAAAATTAATCACCAAATCATGAAATATTTAGTTTCAAAGATTCGTGGAGATATAGGAGGTGAATTCTTAAATGGTCAACTAAAACTTTGTTCACAGCTGTTTAAAGTTGTCAGTTTTTAAGACATGTGTCAACACATCAGAGACACATCAGGGGCGCGTCATGATAAAGACCAGATGTCAAAGACCTTTCGAAGATAGTTCGATTCATATAAAATAGATTTTCAACTACCTGATTGTAATTAGTTTGCACTCTGTTTTCTATATTTAGAAATCTAGATCCATTTTTCAGGGATCTGAGATCTATTGTAAAGGTTATAAATACTTATCATTTTCATAAAGTAAAGGTTCTATTTTGGATACAAAAGATACTATATTGTAAACGGACTTTTCATATGATTATACAAATCACAGTTTTCTCTCTCTATTGATGTCAGATTCTCGTCTTTCCTTCTGTACTCTTATTCAAGTTGTTTTAGTTGCAGAATGACTGTCATCTCATTGGTTAGCTCATAACTTGATTAATAGTTGCTTATCATTGTTTATTAAACCCTACATTTGTATTTGGTTCATAAGCATTGTTTTCTGACCCACTTAAAAGATATCATCTGATTATTGATCCTTGAGAGCACTGGTTCATTTGATTCTCATTTTGACTATTTGAATACCATACTGTAATTGAGTTATCCCATTGATCCACACAGACAAAAACACAAAAATAAGTTTACTTTAAGTTACCAAGCATCTTTGACTTACAACCACAAAGAGTTACTTGGAGTGATAACACCTAGTGACCCATGTACAGATCATAGAGGAAAAGGAGCTAGAGAAGACATCTTCCCCAAATATCGACACTCAAACTCATGTACTTCCACATAATGAACAAGAGGTCAAGAGTGTCTTAGACACTGAGCTGCTCGATGCACCGGAGACCCAAGCAGATAGTCTAAAGGATGAACTAGGGTCAGAATAACAAAAGGAAGAAGCTCCATGGAAAGAAATCGACGTCTCAACAGTCGATTGTCAAGTAAGTAATGAGCACACCCCCGATGCCTCAATTTCAATCGGTACTCAACCTCCTTATGAGCGACAAATAGAATCTGGACCTTTTGAACGCATGGAGGAAGTTCAAGAACACAGTATTGAACAAATATATACCATCGGGAGCCTGGGAAATATGCTCACGTGGGGAGATCAACAAATTCTTGAACCCGTGGATGAAGTTGCTAACATACATGCCATCGCTTATGATCGGAAAAGGAAAGCTATCGTGCAGAGAACCACCAAGAAGAGGAGGATCACTCTAGATCTCTCCATCCTCATCACCACGGAGGAAAATCTAATCAACACAGAGCATGCCAGGACATCTGAACTTATCGACACGGGGATGGAAATCACATATGCCACCTTGGAAAGAGAAAAAAATGATGAAGAGGAGTTGGCCACTGCTTTGAAATAATTGGAACATCTACGCCACTTGGCAGAATATTTCCAGGACACCACATAGGCCGTGGTGTTCCTAAGAAGTGAATTCAAGGAGGCCTACAACAAATTTATAGATGAACGACACTTATTCACTGCAAGGATAGTTGAGCTTCAAGAAGACACCCTCATGGCACTGGAAATGTGCAAAGATATGGAGAGGTGGTACGAGAAAGCACACCAAGCCATGGAAAGGATTAACTATGTCAATGTGGTGCAACAAGGTCAAGACACCAAAGAGCATGGCATTCAGGTGCTAAACGAAAGTAGCATCGACCGCATAAGTAAATCGGATGAATATTGGGTAAAAATGGCTCAGGAACCTCATCGGTAAATCCAAGATAAATGGGTTGAGTGTGAGAAAATATGGACCAAGATCAACTGGGCAATGAGACACATCAGCCTCCCTGAATTCAGCACATCCAATGACTTTGTCGACTTTCTCGACATAGTCAAATCACATGATGAACAAGACTCATCATGGACTGTCGAAGTAGCAAAGGTGGCAGGCATGGTTCCAGGACAGGTGCAACAGTTCATGGAGCACCTGATCAAAGCTCGAGCCATGTTTCAATAATTAAGTGCCAGAATAGTCAAGTATTGGGCACCAACAGTAGATATAAGAGTCATTATTTTGGCCCCAATGGAACAACATAGATTCCCGTATGATAACACATGCGAGGATCTCTTCATCAAGTGGTCGGAGTACGAGAAACGTCATCCACTTAAGTGAGATCATTTGATGACTCTTTGAATACTGATAGAAGAAAGTGCCATGTGGTGAGTTTTTGTTTTACTTAGATACACCTTAATAGTTGTTTTTAGTTAATAGTATATTATAAGTAGGAGAGTCGACCTATTAGCAAGAGGTCGATGGTTGTTGCAAAGACCCTCATTTTTGGATTTTTTAAAGAACTATTTTGGAGCTGCCTTAATTGAGAAGTCTTGTCTAGGACCAAAGACAAGTTTGTGTTTTTTCATCAAAAGTGTGTATGATTGGATGTGGAGATGAATTATTTATGATTTCATCTCATGAATGAATGTTGTAATGAGTAAGAGCTTCTAAATCTGTTGATAAGTTATCTGATTCAATGTTTTACAGTTCTTGTCTTTTATGATGAAAATCAAATTGTTGTGTTATTATGTGATTGATGACTAGAGTTAAGAGAATTATTTTTCTTGCCATCGTTTATTGCATATGTGTTTTATTTTGATAATCGCACCTCAGTCAATAATTGGAACACCAGCAGGTTAATGTATTATTACTAGGCTTGTGGTGGAGATTTGTTGTATGCATGCTAGAGTGAAAGGGTTATCCCAAGCTCAGCCTGCTCCAGTATTTAATCTTTTCCCATTTTGTTACCTAGTTGGTTTATACCGGATTTTATCTTGTATCGGTCCCACCTATAAGAGAAAATATAAAAAGAGAACGTCCAAACTAAAGGAGAATCCTTCGCAAGAAAATGAAAAGCCCATCGATTAATTGGTTGGATCGCAAGATCTGGAGAACCATTCCACCATTAAACGTTGAAGAGTCTAATTGGGACTCAGTGGTGATTTTGGTTTTTGTTGTTGAGTTAAAGGGATTTAGGACCCCTCAACAGAATTGGTGCTAGAAGGAGGGCCACTAAGAATGAATGGTTGGCAATATAGTTTACAAAATCTCTCACACAGCCTATAGATTCAAAATAGCCCACATGCATGGCTATTCATTCCCAAGACATCCCACACACACTGAGTACTCCCGAAATGAGTAACTCACTCCGGCATAAGGAACAACATATGTTCCCTGATATACCTTACGCTCTTCCTCACGAGGAATTGAACCAATTCAGAATAATTACAAGATCTTACGCCCGACAAATCGATGCACTTACCTTAGCTTCATTGCTTTCTCAAAGAAAAAAAATAAGCGGACCAGTGGTCGAGTCCCCCAACCAGGTATTTTTGAAAACGGTAGAAGACCTAATAGATTTCGCCCTCACCGAAATCGAACATCCTCTTAATCTAATCCCCAAAACACTGGTCGGCAACTACTTCGAGCCCGATGACTTTTCTGAAGAGGAAGGGTTTAAATAAGAACGATTTGAGGACATGGAAGATAACAATGACCATGATGAATAAAGGGGAAATCCACCTCAGAATAATCAACCCTGGTTGGCCAGAGATGCTCTGGCCATCCCTAGTAGAGTACATAACCTTCCCCAACATCCAGAGAAGTTACTCCCTATGACCCTGAAACCTCAGGATTGCCTGAAGACCATATAAAAAAGTTCATATTGGCTATCAGAATGATGAATGTTCAACATGAAGACATAGTATGCAGGCTTTTCCCCTACACTTTCGAGAATTCAGCCTCCATGTGGTATTTTAAATTACCTGTAGGATCCATAACTAGTTGGACTAAGTTTCAAAAGGATTTTCTAAACAAATTTGTAGAAGAAACCACTACAAGAGATTTGATGGTTGATTTGTTTATCACCACCATGAGTCCAAAGGAAAGGGTTAAATACTTCAATCAAATATTTACCACCATCTTAAACAAATTCCAGCCCGAAGCTAAACCTACTCAGGAGTTGCAAATCGAAGTATACGCTAATGTGCTCCCAAGTTCTATTTCCATGTTTGTGAAAAGGGTTGCCAAACCAACCTTAGCTGAGAATTTTGAAGAAGCCAAAATGATAGAGTTCCAAATGAAGGGATGTAAAGAAGGTCAAGTCTCATTAGTTAAAAAATAAGTCCAACCTCCTCCCAGGAGAGGACTACTGCTGACTAGACCCCAGGGAAACAAACAGAACAAGGCCCTGAAAAGGGAAGTGGGTATATAGAGGACCTACAAGGCATGGTCAAGAAGTTGTCAAACAAAATCATAGACATGAAGAGAAGCATAGGGGAGGGAAACCAAGGGCCAGATGCCCTATAATCCTTTCTTTAAAAGGAATCTTCCTTTCAAAGAAATTGAACCTCCCCCAGCCAACTTAAACATCGATATGGGAAATGTAGCATCTGACTCTTTCTGTACCTATCATCAAGAGAAACACTCTGAAAGAGACTGGCCTCAATGAGTGCATGCCATGAATTTGATGGCCAATCGGTTTCTAGATGAAGTCTCTCTAACCGAACAATCAAGCGGCTCAACTATAAATATTGTCGATCGGGAATAGGTTGATCCACTAGAAGAAACAACCATGTTGATATGGGACCCTAATTTACCTATGCCTCCCGATGACCTATTTGAAGTTCAAGAACCACCCATAGAATTCTTGGTTGTACAAATATGAATTAGGGGTCAACCTGTCGCAAACAACCTCACTACGACCCAAACTTCAAGAGAAAGACTAGCCCCCGATCACCTGAAAGCACCTTTTTCTCTCCAAAGAAACCCTATAAACATCCATACATGAGAATCGCCCAAGTTAGACTACAACATAGTAGAAGACTTGAAAATTTTGAAAGAAAATATATCGGTCATGGACATGTGCAGAATCCATCAGCAAAAGGAATTTCTATGACAAGCATTGAAATCAGTAGAAAACCCCATGATAAGCACTAACCAAGGAGGAAATCTAACTCCCACAGACCTGAGAAATAAACCAACTGTGAACGCCTTCTATGAAGATAAGAAGGGAAAACCTTTTGTCCCATCGTTTCTTTTGATGTTTGAAGTCTTCAATATGAACCTCCATAATTATTTAGTTGACTCAGGAGAATCATCCAATGTTATTTTATTGTCTATTTGCAAAATATTAAACGTAGTCCCTCTCAAAAGCGATAAGCATGTTATACAACTAGACAGAACCCAGGTGAAGGTTATGGGAGAGCTCAAACATGTGATGATCAGAATAGCGACACACCCTAAATTTGTGCAAGTAATTGACATCATTGTAGTAGATATCCCAAAAGCTTATGGATTGTTATTAAGTTGAGACTGGTCTGAGAAGTTAAATGGATACTTTAGTACAGACTGGGATCACCTTTGGTTTCCCTTAAAGGGGCACAGAAACATGATCAGGATCGATAGGGAAAGATATCTAAAACATACTATCACGAACTTAGAAACCCTTAATGAACCCTCTTCGGAAGATTTCCTCGTGATAGGAAATTATTCTTGTGACTTCGATTTTGGGAATTTCTCCCCCCTCTCATTTGATGTCCCTCTTACTCAAAACTCCGAAATGATTTTTCAAGAGGAATTGTTGACAGCGGCAGAAGAAACCCTCTTATGTCAAGAACCTGCGTTAGAAATCACAAAACAAACAAGAGGAGAGGAGGAAAGTGACAAGAAAGGGGAATCTGATGGGAAAACCCCACAAGTTTGGAACTTATACTTTGATGTCTCTAAATCGCAAGAAGGGTTAGGGACAGAGTGCATCCTCATTGATCCAAAAGGTAAACGACATTTTTTGTCCTGTATACTAGAGTTTGAACGCGGAAACAATACCGTCGAGTATGAAGCTCTAGTACAAGGGCTAAAGAAATCCATGGACTTGAACGTTAAAGAATTGAAGGTTTTTGGAGATTCTAAAATCATTGTTAGACAAGTAAGAAATATTGTACATTGCAACTCTCCACACCTAAACAATTACCAACATGAGATGCATAGGTTAATAAAACATTTTGAAGCTTTCAACATTACAATGATCCCCAGAACAAAGAACAATCTTGTTGATTCTCTAGCCACCACTACCTCAAGGCTATCACCTCTAGAAGATTATGAAGCCACTCATTTCACTATGGAGCTACTCTACAAACCGTCGATGCCCGAAAATATTTTGAATTGGAAGGTATTTGAAGGAGATGAACAGATTATAAACTTTTTGACCAATCAGGATAATTTTAAAAACTTGGCTATTGACGATGAAGTATTCCAGGAACAATCAGTATAAACAGATCAACTGGCTAGTAAAATAAGGTCTCATGGGATACCAAATGGAATAGCCAATTTAGAAAACATTTTTTACCTAAGGAAAATATTTAAAGGGGCAATGAATGCAAAGACGGGAAGTTCTTGTCCCATGCATGAAACTATAAATTTAGGAACCCCGGAAAACCCCAAAAATATAAATCTCGGCAAGACAGTATATAAAGAGGAAATCAAGACTTATCTCAAACTTTTCAGTCAATATCAAGATGTCTTTGCATGGTCGTACCGAGATATGAAAACTTATGATACTCGTATCATTCAACACATTATCCCGTTAAAACTCGAAGTGAAACCCTTCCAACAGAAGCTTCGGAAATACCACCCATCCCTGGAGCCTCTCATGTGTTAGGAGTTAGAG
Organism: Picea engelmannii; assembly: GCA_009831015.1. Lineage (NCBI taxonomy): Eukaryota > Viridiplantae > Streptophyta > Pinopsida > Pinales > Pinaceae > Picea > Picea engelmannii. Next base: position 142,766 of record ML812897.1, on the reverse strand, counting down.
AAACTACTAGATGCCAAGATTATTTTTTAGGTTAGACACTCTGCATGGGTAGAAAATTTGGTTCCTGTAAGGAAAAAGTTTGGGGAGATCCGCCTGTGTGTATATTTCAGAAACCTCAATAGAGCTTCAGAAAAGGACAACTATCCAGTCCCATAAATGGAGAAACTCCTGCAGACCGTGTCTGGCTCTGATATTTTCTCCCTACTAGACGATTTCTCAGGTTACAACCAGGTTCTAGTTTCAGAAGAAGATCGCTTGAAAACTACCTTCCGAACCAAGTGGGGAACCTTCGCCTATAAATGTATGCCCTTTGGGTTAATCAATGCAGGGGAAACCTTCCAAAGGGCCATGGACATAGCATTTTGGGGACTAATCAACAAATGTGTGGTAGTCTATTTGGATGATGTAACTGTGTATTCAAAGAATAGAGAAGATCACATCCAACACTTAACCCAAATTTTCGAAAGGTATAGGAAATACAGTATATCCTTAAACACTAAGAAAACTATTTTCGGTGTTGAGGAAGGTAATTTGTTAGGCCACATTATATCTCAAGGAGGAATTCACATAGACCTGGAAAGAATTAAGAATGTAGCTCATATTCCATTACCTCACAACAAAAAAGGCTATGGAATCATTCTTTGGGAAATCAATTTTGTGAGGAAATTCACCCCCAATTTCGCTGAAACTATCAAACCCTTACAAAAAATGATTCGTAAAGATGTTTAATTTAAGTGGGATGGTGAACGAAAGAGGTCTTTTAGCATTATTAAGACTACAATATCTCAGGATCTAGTGTTACGAAGTCCCGATTTCAGCAAAGATTTCTTTCTCTACACTTTTGCCTCCGACCAATCACTGGCTGCAGTATTGACTCAAAAGGATGATGACAGCAACGAAGCCCCAGTATCGTTCATGAGCGTTAATCTCCAAGGGGTCGAACTAAATTACCCTGCTATAGACAAGCAAGCTTATGCAGTATACAAGGTAGTGAAACACTTCATATCTTACATCCTTAAGAATTGTACCAAATTCATAGTGCCTCACCCTGCAGTCTGATCCCTATTCACTCAACAGGAGATGTTGGAAATAACAGGAAATTGGATGGCAGTAGTCCAAGAATTTGATCTAGATATAAAACTTGCTAAACTAGTTAAGGGATAAGAGTTATGCAAACTGATAGTTGAAGCCCAGGACCAAGTAAATGACGACTTTGGATGGGAGAATGAATTGGCATTATGGTGTGGCGAAGATTCATACATTTCCCCAGGGGAATAGTCTTGGTATGAGAAACTGATTTATCTCTTGCATCATGGGACTTTCCCAGAAAACGTAAACCCTAGGGAAAGAAGAGCTCTCAGGTTAAAATCTGCACATTGTCGCCTCATAAATTTGGTACTCTTCTATGTTAATTATGATGGGGTCCTTTTAAGATGTCTCGAACGTGAAGATGCAGAAAAAGTTTTGAAAGAGCTCCATGATGGTCCTGCCAGTGGACATTTCGCAAGAAACACCACTTCTCATAAAATACTGAGAGCTGACTATTATTGGCCTACTTTGTTCAGAGACGCTCACACATACCTAGAAACTACAAGACTTGTCAAATAAGAGTGGGGAGGGAGAAGAGAGAAGTTCTCTCACTCCAACCGGTGGTCGTTTCTACGCCATTTGAGCAATGGGGGTTAGATATCGTAGGAGAAATTACACCAAGTTCTTCATGCCACCATTGACCAAGTCAAAGAATATGAAAGAGAGGTTGATGCCATGAGGAAAGAATTAGAATCTCTTAGACATCAAGTTGATTCTTACAAGGACACTGCACATGCAATGATGATATTAAAAGCAGATTTATTGGAGGAGCATGGAAGATACAAGTTGGTTAGAGATGCCTTTATGGAAAAAGTCATAAGCTACAAAGAAGAATCTCTAGTGTGCGTTATAACACATAAGGAAATGTTTAAATGGGTTGAAAGAGCGCATAGAACCTTAAACCAGATCAAGTAAATTAGAGAAATTCAGAAATGTCGAGGAGAGGAAGAGCATGGTGTCATAATGCTCACTAATGACAATGTGGACAAGATATAGATTCCAACATAATATTTTGTTCAATTTGTTGTTGAACCAAAGAAAAGGATGCAGGAAAGATGGGATGAATGCCTCGAGAATTGTGGGAAAATCAATGAGGTAATGGCATAAATCCAATTCTCCAAGTTTGGGTCACCAAAATATTTTTAGGATGCCAGTGATATAATGAAGCAGCACATAGACGATGACCAGAGATATGAGTCAAATTTTCACAAGATAACCACCTTGGCACGAGGACAAGTTAAAAGATTCGTAGGAAACAATATCAAGACAACTGTTAGCATCGAGTGTGTGACTACTAAGGTGGAAAAGTATGTACAATGCACCAGGGATATGAGGGAAGTACTCAACGCACCTATGGATCAACATCACTTTCCTTACATGTACACGTTTGAGGAAATATTCTACCAGTGGGTCAAGTATGGCCAAGTGCATCCACTAGATTAGTCACCTCCTGCATGAGGAATAGCTAAGAGAAAATGCATTGATGAGTCCACAATTGTTTTTGTATGTGCTTAAAATAGCATTAGTACTATTTTTAGAAAATTTAACTTTTGATAAATAAAAGAATCGACTATTCACTCAGGGCCGACGTGTTTTCGTAAGAAACTTTTTGGATTAAAATAAGAGAAAATTATTTTCCAAGTTAATTCAAAAGCTCGGAAGGATATTGTTCTCCCCATTTATAGGGATAACTACAGATATGATGTCTCGAGGCCCTCAGGTTGCAGACATGGAGTATCGAGAGATAGACCAGTAGGTAGATCCCCATATCACACCACTCATCACCATGAGATAGATGGTTGCACCATTCACCACACCAGCTTGGCTCATAGAGGACAATAGGTCTTGCTCAATGAGGTAACGAGTCTGGCATTGTCATAAGTGTCATTTTAGTAAATGAAGCATTTGAATATGTTGCAAAGGGTTCTTCCTTCAATTTGAAAATGTTTAATTGGAAATTATGCTCTTTCCCTTATTTCACCTTGGTGGTTCACATTGTGTCCTAGTAAGTGGTCACCCTTGGGGAAAGGGTTGCTACTGGGGGGTCTCATTGATGATTCATCGTACTTATCTCGCACATACTTCCCACTTTCCATGTTTCTTTCCCTTCATTGACTCATATTTTTGGTTTTTGGGCCACATTGACCCAAGAAGGGCTTATACCTCATTTCATGGGAAGAAGGGGATGAAGGCCTAGAGGCTTGTAGTTGACAAAAGATAAAATCCAATCACAAACCTTCTAGATGCTTCCCCAAGGATCCCAAGAAAAATGAAATGTTTCTCACAAAAATTTGAGGGACCCACAAAATAAATAACTAATTAAACATGCCAACAAGGGTAGAGCATATGTGGACAATGTGTTTCATGCTTAGGTAGAATCCCCACACATCATCTTCAACTTGGGGAAGCACAGTATGACCAGAGTAGAGACAAGGTGGGCAATTTTTTTCATGCTTAGGTAGAAGTCCCACTTTAGCTTCAACCTGGGAGCAGTCTAATGAATTAAATGGCAAAAAGGGCTTGGAAAAACCATGCATCGAGGACAAAGGGTAGTGCGCCCTCTACAATGGTACTTGTAAATGAGACAATATGAGCCCTTTTATGTCAAGAAACCCCATGCCCAAAATCATTACCCCCATCTACCTCATACTCTTCACATCACTTAGAGAGGGTCCACCTGGGAAACACTCCTTGAACTGGGGAATGATTCACCCAATAGGTCACCATGACAACCCTCCCATACCTAAATTTGGCAAGTTGCATAAGGTCTTTGAGAATTTGTTGATTTCGAGAGGGGGGACTTGATGCACATGCTTGGGTGGTTCTTTTATTATGTATGGCTTACTTGACATGATGCTTGTGACTTGTGAGCATTTGGAGGATGAATTTTCTTGTCTTTGTAGGGCCTTGACATGTGGAAGACATATTGTGAAGGCACAAGCTCACATGGACCTTCACTCAGGGATTGAAGCCCATAGGATGGATGGTGTGGCCCCTCTCCTTGGAATGTTGGATGATAGACGTTGCATTTGGAGGAATGAGAGGACGCCTAAAGAAAGAAGAGATAGTCTCTTGTTGCCTAATGTTTGACCATGGAGGCTCAAAACGTTGCCTTTAGGGCATGACATCACGCTTGGGGGGTAGGGTTTGGTGATGGTGGTGATGATTTGATGTTGATCTAACACGTTTTAGTGAAGAGAGAGAATCTTTCCATCCATTGGAGCACTCAGTGGCTTGGTCCATGGCCTTTGGAGGCCCAATGACTTCTTCTAGAGGCCAAAACATCTCACTTGGAGGAAAATTAGGGCTTGACATCACCCCTTTTAGGAGAATCTTTTATAGATTTTAATTTTGAAAATGTAAAGGAGCAATTAGAGGAGGTCGACCTTTGTAATTGTGTTTTACCCTAATGTAATCTAGACAAACTTTCTTAGCAAGACCTCCTATAAATAGAGGCTTGCTCTTTTCATTTTATCATAAGAATCACACTTGAGAATTACATATACATGGCTGAAATTTTTGCCCCTCTTGGGAAAATCACATATCTCTCTCTCTCTTATGCTATTTGGATGCTAGTTACTTGTCTTGTGGAGCTAAAGTGGTGTGCCATCTCCTGAATGTGTGTCTCTTGCTATGATGATGGAATGTTCTTGGTAGATAACGGTTTATCTTTCTATTTTCTTGGAATTGGTAAGGAATTTATGCATTTTGTTGGTGATTCTTTCTTGTTTCATGGTTATTCTTGTCTAAACCCTTGGAGGAGTATAAGGGCATACACCCTCCACTAAGAGTCATCATAATTGTTATCGGATAAGCTATTGCAAAAAGGTTACAAGGAGGAATAAAAGTTATATTTGCTTTCTCTAGGGACTAAAAGGGCTTACACCATTAGAGAAGTAGTAGACCTGACCTTACACAAGAAGAATCCATAACCCATTGACAAAGCACTAATCTTAATTTGCATTGGAGAAATAAAATCATTGCATTGGTATACGTGAAAATTGAGAGTTTTTGTATTTGTTCAAGTTGAAATATTTTCTTAGTGTCATAAGCTTGTTTGTTCCCTAAGGGTGTCTAGCTTAGCCTAGTAACTCTCTTGTTGCAATTAAATTAATGATACAGCTATTAGGGTTGCAGAAAAACTCACTTGTTTTCATCATTTACTCGTTTTTCCACCACTGAAATTTACTTGTGAACCTAGATTATTGTTCTACTGCTCATTGACTATATTTTTGACAATTTACTTGTTGATTTCTGTTGTTGGAATTTTCTGTTGTAGCATTTGTTTGCTAAATCCACTTGGATGTAATAATAACTTGTTGATAACTCTAATAAACATCCCTAAATTCCATTAAAGTCTTGCTCTTTTCAATAGAAGTTAAACTAGTCATCGTCAGATTGGTTTCTAGTATCTTTTACTTAACTTTTGGCAACATTTTTTGCAGCCATTTGTTGTTTTCCTTTTTTGATACAAATATGATAAACTGTTGCAATTTAGGACAACAAGATTTCTTTGTGTGTCCTCTTTGTTGGGTATGTGTTGTATTTTTTGAACGAGAAGTAGTGCTTGTGCATTTCGTCAGGCGCGCAGGGGGGTTTGAGGGGGGGGGCACTAGGCCTCCCCTTGGGGGTGTAGGGGGACGAATTCCCCATGTGTGGGGGTTCGAGGGCAGCTCCCCCAAGAAAAGAAAAAAATCCTCGGGAAACATGTCACATATTTAGGTGGTTTTTCGGCACATAGTTTCTTTGTCGATGGTTTTCTATTTCCGGTTAAGGAATTAGGGTTGTTGACTAATCCAGGTCATTGGGTTAGGGTTTTAGATGTTGTTGGCTCCTATATGTATATTGTATTGTAAATAATGTATCACTATGAATGAATATAGAATATGTTGGTTTTCCTAGTTTGGGTTTCCAGGGGAAAAATCTCTGTGTAATGTTTGTATTTTCCATTGTATATTTTATGTTCTTTTACTGTTTGAGGGAGTGATGATTGATGCTAGGCGATTCATTTCGTTGGTTTCAATCTCATTTCTTCACCCCTGTGAGCATCACCTGATGCAATGAGTGCTAAGTGGACTATTCAAATCATGAGAATTATTGGTCAGTTGCGACTAATACTCATGAATATGGGTCATATATTAATGACTTACACTACGCAGTTAATCCCAAAAATAATATCAAATATCTTGCACTGCGGAAGCCCCTATATGCTTAAACAAAATATATGCAGATGAGACATAGTTTTTCCTACCCCAAAATGCCCAGACACAAGAGAAGTGTGAACTTCTCGTATTACATGGACTCTTTCACTTGTAGGAATACATAACTTTCCAAGATGGTAGAGTAGTTTTCACTACAGATAATAGTTCTCCACCTGTGCACCATGGGTTAGCTACTCAAATACTTCTTTAAAATCTTCATCAATGGCATATTGTTCCACATAGATATCATGAGATAAAGAA
>ML812897.1:106436-136115 GCA_009831015.1 Picea engelmannii | reverse complement strand
TACATAACTTTCCAAGATGGTAGAGTAGTTTTCACTACAGATAATAGTTCTCCACCTGTGCACCATGGGTTAGCTACTCAAATACTTCTTTAAAATCTTCATCAATGGCATATTGTTCCACATAGATATCATGAGATAAAGAAGCATTCTTCAAAATAATAGAAGTAGCAATATGAGGTTTAGAAAGCATATTAGCTACCTATTTACTTGTACCCTTTTTGTATTTTATTACCAAATGAAACTGTTGAAGAAAACCCATCCACCTGTAATGTCGAGATTGTTGCAGCTTGGTTTGTGCTTGGAGATATTGTAAGGGTTGATGTTCTGTATGTATGATTGTTTCCTTCCCTAACAATTAGTGCTTACATTTCTTTACGCTTTGAACTATTGTATACAACTCTTTATCATACGTAGGATAGTTAACAACATCTTGGTTAAAAGTTTCAAAGTGGTAAGAGATAGGCTTACGATGTTGTATCAATACTGCACCCATCGCATACCCATTGGCATCTGTCTTGATCTCGAAAGGCTGTTGAAGATTCGGCAATGCTAATACTTGTGTGGTACTAATCTTTTCCTTCAAAGTGTCGAAATATTTTTGTTGCTTTCCTCCCCACTAAAAAGTGTTCTTCACACTGGTTAAGGCATGCAAAGGAGCTGCAATAACAGAGAAGTTTGAAATGAATCTCCTCCAGTACTGGACTGCACCTAAGTAGCTTCGTACTTCGATTACACTTTTGGGCTCATGCCAATTTACAATTACATCAATCCTGGAAGGATCAATTTTCAATTGTCCTCCTCCTACAATATGACCTAAGTACACAAGTGCAGTCTTACCAAATTCACATTTGGACAATTTTACATACAAATTTCCCTTTGCAAAGTATCCAATACTTGCTTTACATGCCTTACATGTTCATCCCAAGTCCCACTAAATATAAGAATGTCGTCTAAATATACAATCACAAAATCATCTAGAAATGGCATGAACACATCATTCATCACACGTGTGAAGGTTGCCAGAGCATTACAAATACAAAACGGCATAACTAACCACTCAAACAATCCCTATTTGGTTTTAAAAGTTGTTTTTCATGCATCATGTTATGCAACCCTGATATGATGGTATCCACTACGCAAATCCAATTTAGTGAAATAAACAACATTCTTTAATTGATCAAGTAAATCATCTATGCGAGGAAGAGGGTATTGATTTTTCACCATGATTTTATTTAAGGCTCAGTAATCGACACACATTTTCCATGTGCCATCCTTCTTTGGCACCATCACGATCCGAGAAACACAAGGAGATGAGTTAGGCATGATGACCCCTTGATCCAATAAGCCTTGTACATGCTTTTTGATCTCTGTCATCTCTACAACTGACATCCTGTACATGCCCACATTAGGAAGAGGAGAATCCTGCTTAAGATGTATTTCATGTTGGATTTCCCTCTTAGGAGGTAATCCATCTGGTTCCTCGAAAATATCATCATGCTTAGAAACAAAATCAATTAATTTTTTCTTATGAGAAGGATCACATCCTTGGAAATTCTGACATCCTTTTCCCTTACGACCATGAGTAAATATCTCTTATTAGTGTTTATGGGTCTCTTCATTTGTCCTGCACTAACAAGTGTTGTGTTTACCCTCATATTGTGGGTTCTGACATCATATTCCACTCCCCCTTTAGTAAGGTGATATGTGTTATCATTACGAAAGAAGATTGTTTTTCTATCATAAAGATAATGACTCCCGGCACTATGCCACATATATCAAGTGATACAACATCCAAATCCACTTCATCAATCAACTTTCAAGAAATAGAAAATATGACCCTACATTTCTTGGTGACATTAAGTTTTTCTTTATCACATACCCAACCAAGAGGATAAGGCTTTGGATGTGGTTTAGTTTCAAGATCCATCTTTTTGACAAGTGCTTCAGATTTCAAGTTTACTTGGGAAACGGATCAAATAATGTATCTATCTTAGTGTGCTTAGATACAAATCTTATATGAATAATTCATTCCTCTTTCTTTCATCGTCATGAGATTCATTATTGGAATTTGAACTAGTATGAAGGGAATCTTTACCTTGTACTCCAATTGTTGTGATCTTTCCTTCGTCTCCTGAATCGGAACCAACATCTTGTTTCACTGTAGCGATGGTCTTTGTCTTCCCCTTTCCACCAAACTATTTTGTTCTCTTCTCTGGATGTAGTTTCCAACAGTGTTCATCATCGTGACCATTCTTCTTGCAATGAGTGCAAGATGGATTTCCTTCTTCCCTCTTTACAGTGGCGGTCTTTTTGTCCTTCCTTTCAAAATTATTAAACTTCTTATGTGGGAGATTGGAAGGTTTCTTTGTGAGATCTTCTTGAAAATGATTTCCCCGGTTCTCAAGGTGAGTGGCTTGCACACAAACCTCGTCAATACTAGTGGGGTTAAACAGTAGTAAAGTATGATGAATATAATTGTGAAGTGTGTCAATATACTTCATCAAAGTTTCATAAGAATCCAAAGGAATGTTTAATGCAATATATTTCTTCCTAAATTCTTCCATGAAACTTTGTACAGTTTGACCTTTACTTTGTCCTAAATTTTGCCATTCCATCATTGCTTTATGTAAATAACCTAATGGATAAAATTGCTTCCTTATCGCTGATTTAAATTCTGACCATGAGGAAATAAGATAACCACACTTACTTATGTTCTAAATTTTTCTCTCCCACCATATGAGAGTGGTGCCTTCCAACCGAAGTGAGGCCAATTGCACTTTAACTTCCTCTTCATCAATTTGTTGAACACGGAAATATACTTCAACCTGTCGGATCTAATTATCTAGCTTTTCAGGATTAGCATCTCCATTAAACATAGGTAAAGAAAATTTTACATCAAGCTTTAATAATGGTTTCTTAAAAGAAGTTTTATGGCTAGAATGGTGAGAATGATGAGAATGCTCAGAGGAAGAAGAGATGGAACTTGATGGTGAAGATGGAGGCTCAAAAGGGTCTCCTCCATCCCCTTGATTCACTGAAGCATTATCATCTTATTGTGCTTCCTTTTTCTGCCCTTTCTTCTTCATCCTCTTCTCGTCGTCTCCATACATTCACTCGACCATTTCAGACATGCGATAAAAGACCATATGGAATTTTTTCTCTTGTTCATCACGCTTGTCCTCTTCAGCCATTTTCTTCCTTCGGGATGCACGACAAACTTCAGGATTGAAAATATTAAGAGTTTCTTCACCATGCTTATGTTTGGCCCTAGTAAGAATTCACAATCAAAAATTCAAGTCAAAGATGATTTCTCTGATACCAACATGATCCGTGATCTTTTCATCGATGTGACTTACTAAAGAATTGTATTAAATGAGCATAAAATGGAGTTCACCATAAAGAAGGAATAACTCAATAATGAAGAGACATATGCATCAGATCTGAACACAAAAAACTTGATAACGAAGTCCATCCCTGATGGACTACGTCTTCGGGTCCTACTCTCAAATGGGTATGCTTTTTTATTAACTCAACAAAAGAATTTGGGAAAATACATAAGTATACCTCATTCTTAAGTTATACTATAGAAGCTTTGCTCAGGTTAGAAAAAAGACAACACCATTGAATTCGTGGCGTCGAATTACCCAAAAATGATTGTCTCCACACCTCGATCTGAGTCTGGCACTTCCAGGCCCCTTGAGAAAATTTGTCTCGATTTACGTCCCTACAGCCTGTGTTAATGATTGTCCTTTGCATCATTTTTCCTACCCTGGTACGGCATGCCGCACGCCCTAGTCTCCCCCCTATGCATTGGTGGAACCACTTTTTAAATTAAAAAGGAGATGGATTTACCAACCCGATCGTTTGGCCCAATCGTTGGCATAGGTATTATTAGGAACTAGTATTGGGGGAGGTCATGGGGTCACACCCACGGGCCTCCTCCCTATGGCTTGTTTGTTTTAAACCATGGAAAGTCCCTTCGCTAACTTTGGAAACAATGATAGATTTGGTGGAATATTGTTTCGCTAGTTCGATATGGAGGGATTTGTGATAAAAGTGGCGGATTGGGGTTTGGCGCCAAGCAACCCTGCCAATGTATTTTTTTTATTTTTTGGTTGTTGGCCCTCATTGGGCGTTTTTCCAGCTACCACGTGGCAGCCCATGACTGGTCCATGTGGCGGCCTTCCATTGGGCCATGTCACCACTCATGCTCTGTCATCTTACCAAATCATCTGACGAGTGGTTGTACGATCTACCACGTGGTTGTACAAACTACCATGTGGCACCTTCTCATTGGTCCATGGATTTGACCAGAAAGTCCAAAAATGAGTGACACATGGAAGCCTCTAGTGCTGCCACATCGTCGTCCTGACACCATGTTGACATCATCATGACACATGTCGCCCTCTACGGGTGCCATGTACCCTGTACATATGATGATGTCATCCATACTGATGTTGACGTCAATAGTATGGATGTCAACTCATCCCTATTGACTGGGCTAGGTTGACCAAAACTTTGACCGCAAATATCTTTTGATCTGTAACTCCGTTTGACGATTCATTTACGTCGTTGGAAAGATTGTGATGTGCTCTTCGCGATGATGCCAATTTCAATGAGTTTTGAGGACTTTGAATATTTTCTCTTTCTCTGTCTGTTGAGGCCATTCGAAGTTTCCTGAGTTCCTTCTGCAAATTTTGAGTTATCCTTAGTCTCCTCTAGATACTTTTTGGATCAATATCTCTGTCAATCATCTTGTTTTGGGTAGGTTTAACATTGTCTTGCAGGTACACAACACTTTGGAAACCTCCCTTCATCAACAAGACTCTTTTCCAAGCCTATTTCCACTTCCAAACTTGACCTGTAGGGGTTTCATTGGTCATTCTACCACTTTCCATATCAATCACCCAAGGGTCACCAAGATTCGCCCCTTGTGGTGACTTATCATCACTAAATCGAGGGGAGTATCTATCTAAGGTGAAAGTGGGTAGTTACTCCCATAGTTGTCTCACTCTTGTGGATTAAGTTGGGATTTTCCAAACCTACAATCTGTGTGATAACATTTTGGTGTCGTTGTCGGGGAGGATTTTGAACCTTCTTTCCTGCTTTAATGACACTTTGGAAAGATTTGATCCCAAATCCTTTACCCCTATCTTGCATGGCGACTCCACTTGAGGAAAGTTCCCTTTAATTTTATTAATGATCCATTCATAAAGCTCATATAGCAACTCCACCATCCGAGAATCCGACTTTCAAAAATACCCTTCCCCATGGAAGATTCGGGCCTTCCAAGGCTTACCGAAGAAAGCCTCCTTTTAACTCTCCCGTTGTCAAAACCCTCTTCCACAGTAACCTTCCCTTTGCCCCAATGACTCATCCTTGGGAAAAAGACCTTTACAAATCGTTGAAATTGACTTCCATCGCTGGATATCCCAATGTTATGCCTAAATAAACCAACAAATGGTTGCGAATGTTTTCAGGAAACAATGTGGTCACAACAGAAGAACAACTCTATGCAATTGGTCGGGACACGAAAAATAAAGGAGTTGAACATGAAGATGTGGCGATGAGGCTACTAGACATATCTCTTACTGAAGATGCCGAAAGGTGGTTCAAAGGCTTGCCTGAAAAACATCTGGCATCATATGAAGATTTCACTAAGTTGTTCAAAAGCAGCCAGGAAACAAAGAAATATAGCAGAATGTTAATGACTCAGTTCAACCAAATTAATAAGGAGAAAGAGACGATGAGTGAATTTGACACCAGATTTGATAAACTATATAGCTAAATATCAAAGGATTTGTGCCCATTTGAAGTAGTTGTTTGTCTCATCTATGTGAATTCCTTTGAAGGGAAATTTCGTTTCATTCTGACGGATAAGAAACCCAACACTTTGGCAAAAGCCAAAGAATCCAGTGCAGAAATTGAAGAGAATACTCTTTACTCCAAGATTGAGCCATATCAGTATCCTTGTACTAGGATAGAAGCAAAGACAAATACGAAAACAAACAATGTGTCAGATCCAATAACTCACATGTTTCATAAGGTTGATTAAATGAATGCTCAGTTCGTCCAAACTCATAATCAAGTTATGAACTAAATGACAAGTCTGGAAAGAAATCAATCTCCTCTGAGACCTCCATTCGTCAGAAAACATAGGGATGTTATGGGTTGGAAGGAAAAACCTCAACAAGAGGCAAAAGCTCCCAATACTTTGAAACCTATTGGGATGGTCAATTTAGAGGAATAACCATGGTGTTCTCCTTGTCAAGAAGCTCATCTAGAAGATGAATGTCCTAGGTGAAATGACACCCCTAATAGTATGAACTTCATAAACACAATTTGTTCATTCCAAGATGATGATGAGTATCTAGACATTACACAGGAACAACTTGATGAAGTTAGGAAGTGGGAGCTAGAGAAGGATGACTCAGAGTTCTTAATCAATTGATCGAAGATCAGAGGAAAGTATTGAAGAAGAGGGAAATATTGACATATGCAAGAAGGAACAAAACTATTGTCCCTCTGCCAGAAAAGAAAGCTCCATCTTAGCCGAGAAAAGAAGCTCCAACTCAACCAGCAGAGAAATTTGTCCCACCTCCCCCACCTCTAGTACAAGACTTGCTTCTAAGATCAACACAGACAGATGAAGAAATCCAATTGAACATAGACGTCCCAACCATGATTGGAAAAATGAATATGTCATTTCATGTGATAGAGATGTGCAAAATTCCTTCTATCAAAAGAGAATTGTTGAAGGCATTGAAGGTACCAGATGAGGGAGAAGACCCTCTTGTGATATTGAACACCATGTACCATGGACAACAAAGGGATACAAACCCTTTGTTTATATTTCTTTAGGTGCGAATGGTCTTCGCTTAAACAATTGTATGATGGATTCTGGAGCCTCGACAAATGTGATGTCTTTGAAGGTTATAAAACAACTTGGTTTGAAAATAACTCGCCCATATGGAAATGCATGTGGCATTGATTCTAAGAAAGTGAAAGTTTATGGTCTCATAGAAGATGTGGAGGTCTATTTGGAAGATTTCCCTCATATATTCATCCTCATGAACACAACATGGATTGATGTTTTGGATGCTTGGGGCATGCTCTTATCAAGAAGTTGGGTTGGCACACTTGGTGGATTTCTTAGCATGGACCTTACTCATGCACATATTCCTATGGGAGATGGTACTTTCGAGATTCTCTATAACTGAGAGGTGTCTAGGAAACATGTGTTGGATTGAAATTATCCTGACTACAGTAGAAAGGATGAATTTGATGAGGCTCCATATATCATTGAGTATGATCCACAGGACCTGCCTTTTATGCAGGAGGACTGCATATATACGCTACTTCAATGGACAATTGAATACAAAGAAAACTTGAAAAAATCCAAGGATAAGAGTCGAGGTCCATCAAGATACTGAAGAAAGAAGAAGGTAAAAGAGATAAAGAATGTGAAAAGTTCATCAAAGATATGGTAAACATAAAACCACCCTCATACCCTTACATTAAAAACATACCTTGCATTAACTTGAGTGAAGGGAGCCTTGCAATCATGTGGGATAAAAAGAATGACAAGCTCAAGTATGATCAAAAGAATGATGTCTTATGGCTTGGCCCTCATATGGTTGAGAAGAAGTATGAGAAGGGAAGCTATTACTTATCATCCATGGATGGGAGAAAGATTCCATCACCAGTTGATGGGTCTCTTCACTGACCATGTACTCAAGGAACCTGACTTCTTCAGGGCCCAGGCCCCAGGTAAGTAGGTAGGTCATCTTGATTTCTTGCATCTGAATTTTGTTTGTTCATCATAGTTTAGTTGCATATCATTTTCACTTTTCATTTTGCTCTACTTTCATTTCTTTCATCATCGATTTATATCATTTTCCTTCATTGCATTACCTGTTAGTTTATAAATTTTGAAAATGCAAAATTTTATTTTCTAAGATTAGTTGTCAATTTTGATTTTTGAGATTTTGATTATATAAAAAAAGGATGAGCATGCCATCCTATATGCCCAAACATGTTTGTTTGTTTCGATGTGTGTAGGCACGAGTCTTACTAGGAGATGATGTGATTCTCCTTCACTTTATGACGAGCACATCTCCCCAAGTAGGAGCCACATGTTACCCCCCATTTCTAGGGATAACTAAGGAGATGATGTCTCGAGGCCCTCAGGTTGTAGATATGGAGTACCAAGAGATAGACCAACAGGTAGAGCCCCACATCACACCACTCATCACCATGAGATCGATGGTTTCACCATTCACCACACCAACTTGGCTCAAATAGGACAACAGGTCTTTCTCGATGAGGTAATGAGTACGACATTATGGTAAGTGTCATTTTAATAAATGAAGCATTTGAATAAGTTGCAAAGGTTTCTCCCTTGATTTTGAAAACATTTGCTTGGAAATTATGCTCTTTGTCTTATTTCACCTTGGTGGTTGACATTGTGTCCTAGTAAGTGGTCAACCTTGGGGAAAGGGTTGCTACTAGGGGGTCTCCTTGATGATCATTGTACCACTCCTGCACATACTTGCCACTTTCCATGTTTCTATCGCTTCATTTCTTCATCTTTTGGGTTTTCGGGCCACATTGACCCAAGATAAGCTTTTACCTCATTTCATGGGAAGAAGGCATTGAAGGCCTAGAGGCTTCTAGCTGGAAAAATATAAAAGCCAATTATAAACCTTCCATATGCTCGCCCAGGAATCCCGAGAGAAATGAAATGTTTCTCACAAAAATTTGAGGGAACCGTAAAATAAATAACAATTGTACATGCCAACCAAGGTATAGCGTGTGTGGGCATTGTTTTTCATGCTTAGGTAGAAGTCCCACACATCATCTTCAAATTGGGGAAGCACAATGTAACCAGGGTAGAGTTAAGGTGGGAAATTGTTTTCAAGCTTAGGTAGAAGTTCCAAATTAGCTTCAATCAGGGAGCACTCTAATGAATTAAATGGAAAAAGGGTTTGGACAAATCATGCATTGTGGAATAAGGGAAATGTGCCATGTACAAAGGAACCTGTAAATGAGACAATATGAGCCATTGTATGTGAAGAAATCCCATGCCCGTAAGTATTATCCCCATCCACCTCATACTCTTCACATGAATTAAAGAGGGTCCACCTGGGAAACACTCCTTGACTTGGGGAATGATTCACCCAATAGGTCACCACGACAACCCTCCCATACCTAAATTTGGCAAGTTGCATAAGGTCTTTGAGCATTTGTTTATTTTGAGAGGGGGGACTTGATGCACATGTTTGGGTGGTTCTTTTATTATGCATGGCTTACCTGACATGATGCTTGTGACTTGTGAGCCCTTGGAGGACGAATTTGCTTATCTTTGCAGGGCATTGATAGGTGGAAGACATTTCGTGAAGGCACAAGGTCACTTGGACCTTCACTTGGGGCTTGAAGCACATAAGATCAATGTTGCTCCCCCTCTTCTTAGAAATTTGGATGATAGACGTTGTCTTTGGAGGCATGAGAGGACATCTAAAGGAAGCAGAGCTAGCCCCCTATTGCCCAACATTTGACCATGGAGGCTGAAAACGTCACCTTTAGGTCATGATGCCATGCTTGGGGGCTAGTGTTTGGTGATGGTGGTGATGATTTGATGATGATATAACACATTTTGGTGAAGATATAGACTCTTACCATGCATTGGAGCACTAGGTGGCTTGGTCCATGTCCTTTGGAGGCCCACCGACTTCTTCTAGAGGCCAAAATGTCTCACTTGGAAATTAGGGCTTCACGTCACCCCTTTCAAGGGAATCTTTTGTAAATTTGAATTTTGAAAATATAAAGGGGAAATTAGAGGAGGTCAGCCTCCCTAATTGTGTTTTACCCTAATGTAATGTGGAAAAAATTTCTTAGCAATACCTCCTATAAATAGAGGCTTGCTCTTTTCATTTTATCATAAGAATCACACTTGAGAATTACATATACATGGCTGAAATTTTTTCCCCTCTTTGCCAAATCGCATATCTCTCTCTGATGTTATTTGGATGCTAGTTACTTGTCTTATGGAGCTAAAGTGGTGTTTCATCTCTTGGATTCTTTTCTCTTGCTATGATGATGGAATGTTCTTCATAGATAAGGGTTAATCTTGCTATTTTCTTGGAATTGGTAAGGAATTTATGCATTTTGTTTGTGATTATTTCTTGCTTCATGGTTATTCTTATCTAAACCCTTGGAGGAGTATAAGGGAATATACCCTCCATGAAGATTCATCATAATTGTTATTGGATAAGCTATTGCAAAAGGTTGCAAGGACGAGTAAAATGACTTACACCCTCCTAGATTTACCTTGTTAGATTTGCTTTCTCTAGGGAGTAAAAGGGCTTACACCCCTAGAGAAGTAGTAGACCTAACCGTACCCAAGAAATATCCATAACCCATTGACAAGGCACTAATATTAATTTGCATTGGAGAAAAAAAATCAGTGCATTAGTATACATGAAATTGAGATATTTTGTATTTGTTCAAGTTGAAATATTTTCTTAGTGTCACAAGCTTGCTTGTGCCCTAAGGGGGTTTAACTTATCCTAGCAACTCTCTTGCCACAATTAACTTAATGCTACAGCCATCAAGGTTGCAACAAACCTCACTTTCTTTCATCATTTACTCGTTTTTCCACCACTGAAATTTACTTATGAACCTAGATTACTATTCTACTACTCATTGGCTATATTTTTGACATTTTACTTGTTGATTTCTGTGGTTGGAATTTGTCGTTGTAGAATTTGTTTTCTAAAGACACTTGGCTGTAATAATAACTTGCTTATAACTTCTAATAAACATCCGTAATGCCATTAAATTCTTGTTCTTTTCAGTAGAAGTTAAACTAGTCATCGTCCGCTTGGTTTCTAGTATATTTTACTTGACTTTTGGCAACATATTTTGTAGCCATTTGTTGAATTCCTTTGCTGATATAAATCTGATATACTACTGCAATTTAGGACAACAAGCTTTCTTTGTTTTTCCTCTTGCTTATTTGGCTTTTATCTCTGTCAATCATCTTGTCTTGGGCAGGTTTAACATTGTCTTGCATGTACACAACACTTTGGAAACCTCCCTTCATCAGCAAGACTCTTTTCCAAGCCTCTTTCCACTTCCAAACTTGACCTGTAGGTGTTTCATTGGTCATTCTACCACTTTCCATCTCAATTCCGCTAGGATCACTGAGATTCCCCCTTGTGGTGACTTATCATCACTAAAGCAAGGGGAGTATCTATCTAAGGTGAAAGTGGGTAGTTACTCCCATAGTTGTCTCACTATTGTGGATTGGGTCGGGATTTTCCCAACCTACAATCTATGTGATAACATTTTTTTATCAGATATAGTTGTCAAGGGCAGTAGGTCATCCAAGTTTGTGGTTTGCATAGGAAGTGTCTGAGTGCAGCATGCAGAGCAGCTCATTTCAGGCTTAAAATACAAACAGGCGAGCTCAGTTTTGTGACAGTGGAGATCCCCTGTGAGGATCAGATTAGCGGCCCCGGGTATTCAAAGTTTTAGAATTACACAAAGTAAAGAGCCAAAGTCTTGAAGTGTCGAAGTGCCCGAAGTCCCAAAGTGGTTGAAGTGTCAAAGTGGTCGAAGGCCTGAAGTGAATCTGAGACATTGATCAGCAAGAGCCACGTGTCGTTAGATCCATAGCTCTGGGTAAAAGCACAGAAGGTAAGCAAGATTTGAGTTTTGATTTTCCTGGAGCCCAGAGACATTAAGTGGATCTCGACCATCCAAATCTAGGAGCCATGCGTCATCATATCCCTAGCTCCAGCAAATTTGCTTGGGGCAAATAAAGTTTGACTATTGAGAAGTTTGAAGCCCAAATCCATGAAGGGATCTCAGTCGTCGATCTCAGGAGGGCCACGCGTCATCAGATCCATAGCTCCCGGTAAAAGCAATGAAGGCAGAGGAAGTTTGAGATTTGATTTTATCGGAGTCCGAAGACCCGAAGTAATTCTTGGTCATTTGATTCAAGAAGACATGCGTCATCATATCGCCAACTCTGGGTAAAATCACATAGAGGAGGCAAAGGAAAAGAAGCTAGCGCCCGAGCCCTGGAGCACCAAGTTCATAGAAGTCGTCAGCACAGACACGTGGCATCCGTCTAGTGTTGACACATGGCACCCATTTCAAGTGTTTTAGACATGCTTTTTGCATGTTTTCAAGTGACACATATCACCTCTCCATCTGCAACATATCAACATGGTGACATCAGGCCTCCACATCAAATCATCCTTCGAGAGCTGTTATTGTTCAGCGCCAAAAGTAGCGCCCCATCCTAGGGCTCACTTTTGGTAGATCCTAAAGTTGGTGGGTGATTAAGCTCGGCAGTGGTGCTGAATCTAACGGGTGCGCTCAAATCACAAATCAGGACCAGACCTATGGCCACAGTCCATTGCCCCGGTACCCCTATGGACAGATTTCCCTGCAAAAACCATGTCGATATGAGCTCACGTCTAACAGAGGGATGCATGTTCAGTCTGACAGAAGAAGTCATTGACGCAAAGATTTGATTGTAGTGGCCAGGTCACACTCCTAGTAGTGGTGAATTGTTTTGAGTATAAATAACTAGTTTTGATATTTTGTTAAGGTCATCAACTGGTTGAGCAGAGCTCCCTATTTTGTCATGTTTTGATGTCAGAACTATTCTTTGGTTATGTATCAAATTTGAGACTTTTAGATTAATAGAAGTCAACCTCTTTTCATCTCTTTGTAAAAACTGTGCTAAAACACTCGAGCATGGAGGAACTAGTCAAGGGTTGTTATGTTGTTGTAATGTAGGTTTGATTGCAGCGGTATCATGACCAGTTTTAGTCAGCTTCCTTGTGATCTTTTCCCCTCTTACACTGAATGGATCGGGCATGGAGGATCAATTCGAGTTGTTGTAGCTGCATGGTGATGTAGGTTTGATCATTGTGTTGTTTGGACATATTTCAGTGTTTGAAGCTTGAGCTTAAGAGTGATCTTGAGTCTGAGATTTTCTTCTCCAAGCTGATTGAAGGCCTGATTCCCATAGCATTCTTGTCCACATTTCTTACTAAGTATTCCCTCTGCTCACACTTAAACTCAATTCACTAACTAAAGTTAGTTGTGGCCCTCACTTCCTTGTGCATTTCTTGTCCAGTTCTGTGTTGAACATCATTCATATATTGAGTTTTGTCCATTGACCTCCACTGATATAAAACCAACATCCACCAAAACCTCTGATGGGTACTGGGCTTATCCTCCTGCAATCTAAGGGTGACTTTCAATGCTAACATTCTTGGTGTCGTTGCCAGGGAATGAATTGAAGACTTTTCCCTAGGATAGAACGACAACAAGCTTCTGATTCTAAAGGTGCATCAGACATCAGAACCATTGAAGATTGCAACTTTCACTTGGAGACTCCACAATCGAAGACTCCACTGGGGAGGATCATGTTGACAGAAAGATGACCATACCGAAGGGGAAGACCAGGTATCAGTTTATGAGCTTTATTCATGAAATTTTTTCTTGTTTATCAGTTCATTTCTCTCTTTCCCTTCACATATAAAGAGGATTATTTGTTGCTTTGTCTATTCATATGATAATAGACCTTCCTTTATTTATCCATCCTTGGAAGAAGAAAACATGCCCTCTTCTTTTGTTGTAGATACCAATCTCGTGTCTTCACCTCTTCCTATTCATAAAAGTGATATATGTATTGCATCTCCTCTTGAAATTAATCACCCTTGTAGCCTTGAGGAGGTTGAAAATAATTCACAGTCTTCTCAAATCTCCTTACCCTCCATTATTCATATTGAGCCTTGCCATCAACTTGTTAATCCTCATGATCAGCCCACTGCTTTTTAAATTAAAATCAGAAATAAGTTGTTTAAACCTTTAAGGTTGCCACATGACCTTCATCCTTATCTTCGTTATTCCTTTGAGTATCTTCCTTGGTTTTCTGGAGAGGATCATATTACAGCTAAGAGGCATTTGGAGGCCTTTGAGAGCTTTGTCGATCAGTTTTGAGATTGTTCATGATGATGTTTCCATGAGGTTGTCCTCATAATCCCTATCTGGAGATGTTGTTGTGTGGTTTAGATGTTTGGAAGTCGGTTCTACTGGCTCATGGACCGAGCTATTGTTATAACCCTAATTTACACCAGACATGCTTACCTGGCATCAGGGCATCTCATATTCCTTCTTTGCCAAAACATTGTTGAACAACTTTTCTTCAAAATACATTTTATAAAGGCCCATGTGCCCTGCTCTATTACTGCACGCGTGTACACGCTAGCTGACCCAAAACAGCCTGCGTGTACCTACAAAAGCACGAAAAAATGAAAGTTGATGATGGAACACACAGCTTTGGGTGATTTAACTAAACCTTTTGGCCATGCATGGTCAAGGGTTCGACCAAATACCTAGCTTCTTCTAGCCTATAAAAGAAGGGTTAGGGGTCCCATTTGGAAGAGGAGAATCATAGTAAAGAAACTATACCCGATTGTGCATTCCCTTTGTCCCAACCCTTTAGTCATCCTTGTGCAAAGAGAAAGATAGAGCAAAGAAGTTGGAGGATAGTTGAAGAGGAGCCCAGGACCAGGTTCGTGGAGCAGCGACCGAATTCATCATTGTAAGTTGATTTGTTGAAGTTAATAATAAAGAAATACTTTTCCCATCCCACCATATGAGATTTTCATGGTTTATTGCATACTTGTTTATTGAATCTCTAACCCATTAATCTATATATCAAATGCATGTGGAGTTTGTTATTTTTCTTGTGTGAATGCAAGTCAGCCTTGGGAGGAGAGCTGCAGTCAAAGAGCGATAAAGCATGATGAAGGATCGATATCAAACACCCGGAATAAGGTATGCCCACTTGATCTTCTTAACTATGTATTTGCTTAAGAATAATGGGGATTAGGTTCAGGACGACAGTAGAAAGTAGAAAGTAGAAATATTTAGGTCTTTTCTGCATGCATAATTAAACCCTAAGTGCTAGTCCGTAGAGGGATTTCCCACTCACAACAGAATTGGTGACCATACTGGGGAGATCTCTAGGGTTCCTGGGAATATTTTTTGGGTATTTTTAAGAACTCGTTTCATTTTCCTGTCTTTAAAGTTTCTACAAAAGTCTGAGCTAAGAGAGATTTTGGTCTTCCATACCAGCTACCTCTGTTTCTTTGCTTGACTGTATTTTTTTTCTGAGACCCATATAGGTACATGCGGCCTTTATAAGGTCTGCACGTGTGTACCTGTGCCCTGCATTCTCATAGCCCGCATGTACACGCTAGCTAAGGAAGTGTCAGTCGCATGTATGATTCCAGAAAATTTCTTTTAAAGAGGCAGTCATCCTCTTCCCTGTCAGAATTAGTCCTTCTCAAGGGTTTTCTGGAACTCTTTCTAGTCTTTGTTGTTTGCAGTCTATAGCTTAGGTTTCACCTCGGATCGGTTTGTTCTATGAAGTTTTCCTTGAATTGTTTTATTTTTCCTGTTAAAGTAAGTGTCTGAGTCTTTAAGAGATTCTGGTTCTCAGTACGAATAGTCTATGCCTGGGCTGGCTTGCTTGGCTTTTCATTTGTCTCAGATTTTCAAATATACATGCAGCCTGTATAAGGCTAGCACACGTGTACATGCTCTCTGACTTTACACAGCTCGCGTGCACACGCTTGCTGTGGAACTATCACCAGTGTGCTTGTGGAGAGAATTTTTGTTGAAGGGGAGGCAATCATCCTTTCTTTTGACAAGAGTTATACCTCTCAAGTTTGGGTCTCTGTCATAGCGGTCAGTAACTTAGGTTTGATCACATCAATAGCTTTCTTTTTTCATTTAGAAGTTTTCCTCAAAATTTTTCTTTTATAGGGTTTTTAGACAAGTGTGAGAGTCCAATTTTAATTTGCTTGTGTGTGATTTTTAAAGTGACTCTTTGCGATCTACACTTAGGCCGGAAATTTTTCTTGGTTTTGACTTGTTGATATTTTTCTTTTTTGCATTGTGAGCATTCAAATAAAAAAAAAATTATTTTATTTCTTTGTTGGTTAAAAAGTGTTGTTTTGCATTAGTAACCAGGGAAAAGTCTTTGCTTTCATAAGTTCTTGATGGTTTACTTAGATCATAAGTAGCTCGTAGTCGAGTGAAATTCTACTTTGACTTGTTGTTCAAAGATCTTAGAAAATATTTTTCTTTTTGAAAAGTTGTTTAAGAGTTGAGTGAAGTAAAGGTTTTTGTTTCTAGCCTTTTGTTTATTTCATTTTCGTCTTTCAAACATCACTAGTTTCACTTTCATAACCTTTAACTTAAGACAAGACATAAAAATTAATGCTAAATCTAAAATTCATTAGACTTTTTTATGTTTCTAGGGTCAACCAACTAGTTTAGGGTTAGGGCCTTGAATTAGGTTGGAGAGGAAACTCTTCAAGGCCATTAAAATCAAACATTGGAGTCTGAGTTAGGGAGTGTCAAAGTCCAGTATCGTGAAAGTTATCTGGGACCCCCCTCTAACACAGGGGATAAACATGAGGTTGTGTGTGGAAAGGTAGCGGAGATAACCCCTCCAAAGCTGGACCAATCGTAGTGGAGAACACATATAGAGGGCTTGTCTTGGGATTCTGTCGATTGCATTTGCCACAGAGCTTCGTGGGTCTCGAATCCATTCGAGGTCCTCAGTTGTCTTCCGAACCACTTGCTTTTGATACCCTTGATAGGTTTCGAGCTCAATACCCTACTCATTGTGGTCTACCTGAATTTCGATTGTACCCGCATGGTGGTTGTTCACGCACTGGCAACCTAGTTGCCTATATTTTTAGGGACATACACAGGTGACTGCGGGGGTATACCGTGGTACCTAGGACAGAAATCGGGCCATGCTTTACAAATTATACCTGGAGGGTGCTTCCATGTTCGAGTTTCACTTGCACCGGTAAGTTGCTCTAGTGTTGGTTGTTGTAATTGTTCTTCCAATTAGTTGAAGTGTTTGCTTGTCTTATCTTGTAGGGACTTTTTTAGTGTGTGTTGTTTTTTGAACGAATAGATAGCCCTAGAGTGTCTTTGATATTCTCACACAGTGGAGGATCAACAGCTCCGCCAGTCACGAAGGCTTCTGGACCTATCACCAATTACACTGGAGCCACCCCCGCCACCACTAAGGCGAAAGCTAGACCAACAAGGGTCTTTTGAAGCGATCGGGTCACAAGAAATTGTGCCCAACCAACATCCA
Source organism: Picea engelmannii (assembly GCA_009831015.1). Taxonomy (NCBI): domain Eukaryota; kingdom Viridiplantae; phylum Streptophyta; class Pinopsida; order Pinales; family Pinaceae; genus Picea; species Picea engelmannii. The sequence goes on along the minus strand of ML812897.1, from coordinate 118,903 downwards.
AAGGAAACGACCGTTTTAGAATTTGGGGAAAAATCTCTTGGTCCACCTGAAACTCCAACCACTAATTTTTCGGCACCTATCATCATCTGATTCACCCTTACGAGTGTTAGACAGTGTCACACGCAGCAATGGAAACAAATGTTGTCACTCCCTCTGGGAATTCTTCAATTCCCACTACGGTTGTCACCACATGAGAGTTTTCACCTCCTAACCCACCATCAATAGTCTGAGCCACCATGGTCTTAACCACCTCTACCTCGCACAGTGGTTCGATCCCGTCTATGGCGGCAGCCACAACCCCTTTCACACCAAGTGCGACAGGCCCTCCGTTCTCATACGGGATGCCTAGCTTAGGTACAAGTCCTGTACTTTCCTACTCCACTTCACAGACTTTAGGTCTGGGGGCAGGGAGCTCTAACACTCCTCTGCAAGGCCACATGGGGGGGACTTTAGCTCCTTTTAATGATTTCCCTTATGGGGGAGGTCATATACCTCCTTCGTCCCCATCACTCAGTGGCACACATCAGCAATCCTCCAGGCCACCTGCACACCATAGTTTATTTGGAGCAAGGAGTCAAGGACCACCTTTGCATAATATGTCGATAGGTTTAACACCATTTTCTTTGTTCAATGTGTTTGGTAACAATGCCTTTCGGTCAGTTGCTTTCCCGACTGGGGGCAATCCCGGTTTCGGACAATCTATTCCTATGCAGGGTATTATTCTTGCACAGGGGGAAAACCCAGGAACTTCTTCGGCATCAGGGCCTGGGAATTCTTGGCAAGGATCCATTCCTTCGAAAGGAATGTCAATCTGGGGCAATTCTTTCCCCAATCAATGGAACCCCGGATAAGGTACTATGCCTATCCCCACGGGGTCGGCATGGGGAAACCCTTCCCAAAGTCCTTCGAATGTAATGCACGCCCATCCATCTACGTCCTATTTTGGCAATCAGCCAATGATGTCTCCTCACACGTAGAATCTGTACGCTGGTCATGGCCATGGTTTTTACCAGAACCTAGGCCAGCAACCGAACTTTTCCTAGCAACCTGGTGCCAGTCAAACTCCAGGTCCCTTTTTCCCAGGTTATCACCAACAACCCAAACTAACTTTCCTAGCAACCTTGCACTTTCCAGACTTGATAAGGTTGTTGAATAACCCTATCTGTCATGATCCGTGTTGGCCCCCTATGCTGACAAAGTTGCATTCGGACATACCAAAGTTTGAAGCCAAGCCGAACGAAGATCCAGGCGATCATGTGACTACCTTCCACCTATGGTGCTCATCTAACTCATTGAAAGATGACTCCGTACAGGTGTGATTGTTTCAACGTACTCTCATTGGGAGTGCCACAAAATGGTACATTGGGCTCAACCACTCAAGATACTCTTCCTTTGGCGAATTGGCAATGGCCTTCCTAAACCATTTCCAATTACCTGTGAGATACGACGCTGGCACAAAATTGTTGGCCAATTTTGCACAGACAAAAGCGGACCATATCTCTGATCACATCCAATAATGGAGACGTCGGAAGAGTTTAATTAAGGTGCCAGTCCCACCAACATTCCTGGTCGAGTGGTTCCTTAAGTCTTTGGTCCCACAGTTATCCAAAGACGTCGCGACATCGGGAGTTTTTTCTGAAGAAGACGCCATCATGAGAGCTCAACAGCTTGAGCTCATATATTCTCAATCCGGTTTATTATATGAGATCTTGCTTGATGCGCCACACTCAATACTTGATAAAACCAGACGGAGAGTTGGACCACATGCTGATGGTATTGTTGGTTCAGCACAAACAAAGCTCGCTGAGCAACTGATGAAGCAGTTGCAACAATTGTCTATACAACACACAGCGGCCAGCCAAACCACTGTTTTGGCTGCTCCCCCTACTAAAACATTGGATGTACACACAGTGCAATCGACAAACCCAAAGGCCACCTAGCAGCCTAAAGGAAAGAAAAAACAATGAAAAAAGGGTAAGGGGGATAAGAAACCCACTAATAATGTTGGCGGGGGCAACATTGAGAAACGGAAGGTGAGGTATCCGTGTAACCTGTGTGCGGAAGACCACCCGACCCACCAATGTCCTCGGCTTACAGAGGCCCAAAATTTTGTGAAACAGCAACAGCCTGTTGTGTTAACCAATACATTTCAGCATGGTGAAGCCTCTACAAGCACGGAAGGGGGCAGTCAAGGACCCTCTCTGTCTTCAAACAATCCTGCATCCGCGAATGTGTATATGATGAAGGGTGATGCTTTTATATCGAATAGAGCGCATGACTACAGTAAACCAAGCACTTCTGAGAAGGGCAAAGAAGCTGAACTCCCATCTCTTCCTCTACAGATTGAGAAGACTTTGGGCGAAACAATGACACGCATCCCAAAAGGCACGTTCAAAAAAGATTCTCACAACCCAAACACAAGGGCTGCCCAAAACTATTATGTGGTGGAGAATTTGTTGCAAACCCCTTGTGCGATGTCTTCTTTGGAGGTCCTCTAAAGCTGCCCTTCCCAAAGGAAAGATTTGTTAACCGCTTTAGGATCTACCGAGACTTGTAATCTGGGTAACATCATGTTGGATACAACTGACTTAAAACCTCGTCTGCCTTACCACGTAGCGTTTCAGATAGTAGTGGCTCACCCCACAAAAACTTTTACTCGAAATATTTTCTGCACGGTGGTTGATGAGGGCGCCTTGACATGCGTTATGTCATTGGCATGTTGGAAGGCCATTGGCTAGCTCATTTTGTCTCCATCACCTACTCTTCTCACTGCTTTCGACAGTTGTTCGTTCCGACCACATGGTATCATTCCCTCTTTCCCCGTGTAGTTAGGAGGAAAGACTGTGTGCGTCGAGGTAGAAGTAGTCGACACGTCCCTCGACTACAATCTCTTGTTAGGAAGAAGTTGGACTTATTCCATGCAAGAAGTGGTTGCTACAGTTTTTTGGGTCTTGTTGTTTCCACACAAGGACCGGATTGTGACCATTGATCAATTGTCTTTCTCCAGACCTAGCCCTTCATTGGGGGTGTCCATGGTCCCGATGATTGTTAATCCTCAACCAGGTGTAGTCAACGTAGGGGTTGGTTTGTGCCCATATTTGATGGGTACCTTCGATTACCCGTCCCCTCAAGTCGATGTCAAGTTCATATCCGACCACCATAGGGTTGAGATTTTCCAAGTTTCAGCATTTCGCACGACTTCACCGATCTGTGGATACTTCCTTCCCCATCGGCTAGGATGGATGGGACAGGACACCCGGGCATGTCCATGCCCTTGTCTGCAGCTGAAGTAGTGTACTCTTTAGTCCAGCAAGCTTCAGCCAACATAGATACAACTCCTGCACAAGAGTTAGATCCACTTCTAGAGCCTGTTTGGGCTCAAGGTTCTCTCGCTAACACCGACTCATTAGACTTAGTCTTGCCCTCTGATGAAGCATTAATTGAAGAAATGACTAGTCCAGACAAACCCTGGGATGATCTTCATTACAGATCATACTTCTTCCCCACGTTAAGCAGAATCGAAGCCAGAGAATTCACCTTGACTATGACTGGAGATAGGTCTTGTCTTATTAATCCCTTAGCTACACAAGAGGTCTATGTTGAGGGTAATATGGAAACTATCGCTGAAACCATACCGATCAATATTTCCAGAACCCCTGACGTCATGGAGAATGTTTTCGTTGGAGCTGACTACTCCCCCGGAGAGATTCAAATCTACATAGATCTATTTAAAGAGTTCCACGACATTTTTGCCTTGTCTTACGAGGAAATGCCAGGCATCAATCCAAAAATAGTCGAACATGAAAGCACAACTTATCCAGATGCCAAGCCTGTTCGGCAAAAGCTTCATCCAGTTAATCCCAAGAAAGCAACAACCATTAAGGTTGAAGTTGAGAAACTGCTAAAAGCCGGTTTTATCTATCCTATCCATTTGACCCAATGGGTGTCAAATCCTATGTCGGTCAATAAAAAACAAGGCACAATTCGTGTATGTACAGACTTCTGTGATTTGAACAAGGCCTATCCAAAAGATAATTTTCCCACACCATTCATCGACCAGATAATTGATGAATGTGCGGGTTGCGAGGCCTTCTCTTTCATGGACGGTTTTTCGGGATATAATCAAATACAAATCAAACCCGAAGACCAGCACAAAATGGCATTCATTTGTCCATGGGGTACATTCGCGTATCGTAAGATGCCTTTTGGTCTCAAAAATGTTGGAGCAACCTTTCAGCAGACCATGTTGTTTGCTTTCCATGAACTCAAGCATATAGTCGAGGCCTATTTAGATGATTTAGCATCTTGATCTCACAAGAGAACAGATCATCCCACACACCTCCGACTTATCTTCGAGCGTTGTCGGTACTTCCAGATTCATTTGAATCCAAACAAATGCATCTTTTGCGTAACATCAGGACGTTTGTTAGATTTCATAGTATCAACAATAGGGATCATGGTCGATCCTCTCAAGGTTGAGGCAATAATTCAGTTGCCTCCCCCACGCACAATACTTCAACTTCAAAGTCTATAGGGCAAGGCGAACTTTTTAAGACGTTTCATCGCCAACTATGCCAAGATCACAAAGGGATTTATGCGCTTACTGAAGAAAGATGTTCCTTTTCATTGGGACGATGTCGCTCAACGCTCTTTCGATGCATTGAAACATGCCCTGACGACTGCCCCTCTGCTTCGGCCACCTAACTATAAAAAAGATTTCTTATTATACCTGGCTGCAGTAGAGTCAACCATCAGCATGGTCTTATTTCAGGAGGATGACTTGTTCTCAGAATATGTGATTTATTACCTGAGTCGAGGCCTCGTAGGACCAGAACTCAATTATTCTCATATCGAAAAACTTGCATTGGCATCAGTTCACGCTATCCAACGGTGTCGTCATTATGTTTTGTTTCGCAAGACCACCGTCATTGTTGTCGTGAATCCATTCTAGTACATGTTGACACAACGGGTAATAGGCGGAAAGATCAGTAGATGGATACTCATCCTCCAAGATTTTGACTTAGATTTCGTTTCAGCGAAATCCAAAAAGTCACTGGTCTTTGCAGAACTTATTTCGGAACTTTCGGTTGAGTCAGGTGATGTTGTGCCCAAAGAGTCGCCTATCAGAGGAGATATGTTTTTTATCACATCTTCGGATCCTTGGTACAGAGATATCCTTATCTATCTCCAGACTTTGAAGTGCCCCACCTCTGCTTCTCATGATGAGCATCGACGTATCCGCCATCAGGCTAAGAATTATCTCATACTCGATGAGACGTTGTATCGGAGAGGTGTAGACTGCATCCTGCATTGATGTCTCACTCACGAAGAAGAAATTATCATCCTTAATGATTGCCATCCCAGAGCATGTGGCGGTCATTTGTCTGGGTTGGCAACAGCCCAAAAGATTCTACAAGCAGGTTACTTTTGGCCGACACTAATCAAAGATTGTATCGAATCGGTCAAGAAGTGCCACCCGTGCCAGATCTTCTCTCGGAAGATGAGGACACATCCCGCTCCCATGTTCCTGTCATCATAGTTGGTCCCTTCACCAAGTGGGGGATTGATTACACTACATGCAACCCTCCTTTAGCAAGGGGGCACCGTTATATCATCGTAGTCGTAGACTACTTCACGAAGTGGGTCGAAGCTATGCCAACGTTTAAAGATGATGGAGAGATTGCAGCTCTCTTTTTATTCAACCAGATAATAGCAAGGTTGGGCGTCCCGAGGGAGATTGTCACTAACCATGGCAGTCACTTTCAGAACCAGATGATGACCGAGTTAACATCAAAGCTTGGGTTACAACAAGAAAATTCGTCACCCTACTACCCCCAAGCAAATGGTTAGGTGGAAGCTGTAAATAAATCTCTTAATACCATCCTACAGTGAACAATCAACTTAGCCAAGTCAAATTGGCATTTGATCTTATACTTGGCATTATGGGCTTACCGAACGTCTATTAACACTGCAACCAATTTCTCACCTTTTCAACTCATTTACAGGCTGGAAGCAGTCTTTCCTATCGAATGTCAGATCCCATCCCTAAAGTTGGTAGTACAATTATTGCCAAATACTTCTCCACTTGAAGAACGGTTATTATACCTTGAGCGGCTCAATGAGCAGTGTCGTGATGCGGCCCTAGCCAACGAGGCCCACAAACATAAAGTCAGGTTTCAGTATGATAGGTCCATTTGTCCTCAGATTTTCACTGAAGGAAACCTTGTCCTGGTCTATGACCAAGATAAGGACCCCCTAGGGGCAGGAAAATTCAAACCCATGTGGTTCAGACCTTTCATCATAAAAGAGGTTCTAAAAAAGGGCGTTTATCGTCTGGTTGACTTTGAAGGGAATGCTTTGGCAAAGCCTAGAAATGGACTCTACCTCAAGAAGTATTACTCATAGGCAGGTCACCATGGGTAACTTTTTGTAACATATGTATAGTCTTTGTACTATTACTTTCTAGTTTCTTTTAGTATTATGGACGTGTCGTTTTTTATGTTATCGTTCATCACTGTGGCAGATGTCAAGTGAATCTGAGGTGTTCATTGGATATGCAGATAGTGCTAGCCAGCACACTCGGAGGCTTGCTTCCGCAACTTGGGTAATTTTTACACCTCGAGGCTAGTTATTATCTTCCAGAGGTATATGCTTAGGTGACACCACAAACAATGTCACTGAGTATAGTGCAATTATTGAGTTGCTTCATGACACCTTGTCATTTGGTATCTCTCATCTCCGGGTCTATCTCGACGCTCAGCTAGTTTTGTCTCAGTTAAATAGAGTCTACCGTGTTCATGATCTGACTTTACACCGATGATTCCTTAGGGTACGTCTCTTAGAACGAAGCTTTGATTATATTACATATTTTCATGTTCCTAGGAGTTTAAACCAAATGACAAATACTCTAGATAATCAAATTTTATATTGGGATCTTGCACACATATGAAAGGACCTACACATAAACATGTAAATACATTTTTAAAAGCAAAAATGAAGATTTAAATTGTAAGATAAGAGAATTTATACTTACTTGGTCCAGACAAATGGTCGTTTCGTCCACTGTATCTCCCAGAATCACCACTTTTATCAAAGGGGTTTTTTTTCTCTAGAGTCAATTTCCAAATCAGCAATGGTGATAATGAGCTGCCAACTTCTATTTATAGGCTTTTTGGCCTCTTTTTATCACTTTTTTGGCCCCCCATATCATTTTCTTTAAACCAAAAACCATTAGAGTGATTCAGGAGTTGCATTGGAGGGGTAAGATCGGGTATCGGGACATTTTTTTTGGAGTTTTGGGTAACTTTTGACGGTCCATGGAAAAATCTTAGATGATCAACTTGAGCATATAGGTTAGGTTTCTACCCTAACTTTTGTATCTTGTTGTATTTATCCCTTTTCCATAGGGTTGATCCCATCAGGTTGTGACATGGAACCATCATTGTTGCTTTAGAAGTGTCGCGAGTTGGTGGTAGAGCTTACCGGAACATGGATGCCCTAGGTAGATCCTGGTTGCATTATGGTGTCCATGTTGTCTCTAATAGGCTTGGGAGTCCTTGTGGTTTTTCCTAATTACAAGTTTGAGCCTCATTTGCATGATTCCTTTTCACTCTTGACTTCACCCTTGGGACTCCCAAAAGACATAACGGGTGTTCATGTTCAGACCCTCTAAACATGAAAATATTGTCGAGTGATCTTGTGGCCTTTCACGTTCGTTAAACTGAAATTTGAAGTCATGTCTGTCCGGTGGTAGTTTACCTCTTTTTCGGTCCGGATAGTCAATTGTACGAACAAAGGCATACTCTAAGGAACTTTAGTTCTCTAGAAGAGTACTCTCAGGTATCATTTTAACCCTTTTTTGGGCCCGAGGGACTAAATTTACGAAAAAGGAACCCCCACAGAGTCCATAGTTAAGCTCTTTTCAGACTCCCTAAAATTGAAAAGATCGTCGAGTGACCTTATTCTTTCACACTCGTTAAACTGGTCCAGAAGAACATTCCTGACGGAGTCTATAGTTAAGTTTTTTTCAGACTCCTTAAAAATGAAAAAATGGTTGAGTGATCTTGTCTTTATCACACTCGTTAAAATGGTTTTGAATAGACGTCTTGTCGGTGATAGTTTACCCCTTTTTCGAACCGACTAGACTACCTTCGAAAAAGGTACCCCAATGGAGTCTCCTTTTACGTTTTTCAGACTCTCTAAATATCAAAAACCGTCGAGCTTACCTTCTCTGGGCTTGTTAAACCTACATCGAAGGACGTTACCATTGTGTGTTTTGTTAACCGCATTTGCATACCTGCGTGTTTGGTCTAATGTCGGCTCCATGTTGCTCTCAACTGAACCATCTAAAGCATACCTTATACACAAGCCTTGTAGCACTTTGCCTCTGCGTCTTGACACCTTTAGCCCCAGGAGGATTTTTCCCAAGTGTCATTGCTCTGAACATCAATCTTGTCCTTGCGCCTTGAACTTGTATGTTTGTAACACTCGTTCCTCCATTGTAACGTAACATTCTTTTATTCTTTTTTCCAAAATCATTGAAAAAGACGAAAAAAAATCAAATATACCCCAAAAAGAGGAAGGGAAAAGTATTTTCTTTATTTGCAGCACAATAAGTCGCCCTTGGATAAAGCACATATGTTCATTTGTTCGTCAAACTCTGGGATTTAATACAACCTTAGGAAGTTGTTCTCGCTACATAGAGCTGTGTCCTCCTCCATTTCGTTACTCTTCCAAACATATGGAGAGTTTGTGTTGCCTCCTACCTCGTAAACTTATGTTAATACTATGTTGTCTGAGTCTCATCATTTGTCGTGTTGTTGTCCAAGGGAAGTTTTTACCAAGCCTGAGTCAGCCCCTCTGCAGTTTGTCTCTTGCCCTCATACCCGGCCATCCTGAACATCCAATCAAGTCTTTGTTCGAAATCAATGAAGCCTTCAGTCTGATTGTCAAGATTCTCTAGTCCATGACCAGCGAGCCGTCGAAGACCTTTGGGTAGTGAAGTCGTACACTCATATTACACTCCTACCCGAGTTTTGAAGATTTTGAATATGTTGCTCGAGCTCTAAAGACCTCATCTCCAGCCATCAGGCCTTATCAGCTTCTAAGAAGATAGATACTCTACATGTATATCTTTTTGATTTCGAGATGTAGCTCTGTTGTGTATTGTTCGCGGCTACACTTTATATAGTTATATGACATGGATCTACAGTGTATTTGATTGGTAGCCATGATTTTATTTTATCCCGAGCATGGGTATGCCCGCCTCGGTGAGGCAATTGTTATTTTTGCAGACGGCGCCTCCTGATTTCTGGTCCTTGGGCTCACTTGTTTAGCACATCAGTAAAGATTGTTAATGTATTTTGGCCATCATATGCTCTTCTGACCTCACGCATTAGGGGGCATCTGTTATAACCCTAATTTGCACTAGACATGCTTACCTGGCATCAGGCCATCTTAGATTCCTTCTTTGCCAAAACGCTGTTGAACAATTCTTCTTAAAAATACCTTTTATAAAGGCCCACGTGCCCTGCTCTATTATTGCACGTGTGTACAAGCTAGCTGACCCAAAACAGCCCGCGTGTACCTACAAAAGCACGAAAAAAGGAAATTTTCTGATGGAACACACAGCTTTGGGTGAGTTAACTAAACCTTTCGGCCATGCATGGTCGAGGGTTCGACCAAATACCTAGCTTCTTCTAGCCTATAAAAGAAGGGTTAGGGGTCCCATTTGGAAGAGGAGAAACATAGTAAAGAAACTATACCCGATTGCACATTCCCTTTGTCCCAACCCTTTAGCCATCCTTGTGCAAAGAGAAAGATAGAGAAAAGAAGTTGGAGGACAGTTGAAGAGAATCCCAGGACTAGGTTCATGGAGCAACGGTCGGCTTCATCATTGTAAGTTTATTTGTTGAAGTTAATAATAAAGAAATACTTTTCCCGTCCCACCATATGATATTTTCATGGTTTATTGCATACTTGTTTATTGAATCTCTAACTCATTAATCTATATATCAAATGCATGTGGAGTTTGTTATTTGTCTTGTGTGAATGCAGGTCAGCCTTGGGAGGAGAGTTGCAGTCAAAGAGCGATCAAGCGTGAGGAAAGATCGATATCAAACGCCCAGAATAAGGTGTGCTCACTTGATCTTCTTAACTATGTAATTGCTTAAGAATAATGGGGATTAGGTTCGGGATGACGGTAGAAAGTAGAAAACTTTAGGTCTTTTCTGCATGCATAATTAAACCCTAAGTGCTAGTCCGTAGAGGGATTTCCCACTCACAACAGCTATGCCATGCATTTTTAAAGTGTTTGGGTGAGAACAAGTCCATTGATCAATATTGGTTTGAGTTTAATGCCTTGAGGAGAGGGGAAGAGGAATCCTTGGTTGTCTTCAACGGGAGGTTTTACAGTGTTTATCATAGTATGCCTGATCAAAATCTGGACCTGGGGTCAAAATTTAGCTCAAAAATCAACGTTCTCGGAATTGCCTCAAAATGAACAAGAGCGTATCCCTCATCATCACAAACACAACGCAACTCATTTGGGTTCAAACGGACGTTGGGAGCGAGAGATATCGTGATCTGTTCGAATCGCCAAACAGGTAAAAAAAGGGATGCTGACTGTGCAGTCCGTATAGTCCGTACGGATGTTGATGTGGAAGAGGTCGTATGTCCAGGTGGCAGATGATGACATGGCCTTCACTCATTGGCAGATGTGGATGAATCATTTGATGACACATGGCATTATTTTGGCAAGTGTTTTGGTGCCACGTGGCCCAGTCATGGGCTGCCATGTGGCACCCCATTGTTGAATTGGTTATTGGTTCAAAATTTATGGAGTCCATGGGGATCGAACCCCGGACCTCCCCCCCAAGGTTCAATGCTTTGGTAGTGTGTGGCCTACCACTAGCCCACACGGTGTTCCTTATTATACATGTGTGTTTAAATTTATTTAAATTAAACCTATAGTATTTTGGCACGGGGCTTGGGCTGGGGCTTAGCCCCAGCCCACGGTTTCGGTGATCACACATGTGCCCGGTGGTTACACATACGCGTGCACATTTCAAATGGTTAAGCCCGCGGTCTTGTGTATTGGTTCATATGGCCACCGATTAATATATTGCGCGCGCGGGATTTGGTACAAAAAGGTTAGCCCCTGGTCGCGCACTCCATTACATATGACTGTGTCTATTTGTAACGAGAATTTGGATTCGGTTTAAATGGTTTAACCATGCGCTCGACAAGTGGCGTTTAGCCATTGGTTTTTTAAACAAAACTCAGCTTTTTGTATTTGTGTGTGGTCGTATGGTGTCCATATGCCCAACGGCTTGCGATTGGGGGTTTTAGTTCCGTTAACCATCCTATAGTTTGCACCGTTATGCGGTTGCACCCGGTGCTGGGTTTAAGCACGCGTTTTGGAGCATGTTCTTGGATGAGAACATAGAGGTGTGTTTTGGCGAACCAGAGACAACAAGCTTGAAGGAAGAGAATGGCAGGAGGCCTATCTTCTTCATTTTTTGGCCGAATGAGGTGTCGTAAAAGCCCAGCTAGGGGTTTTTGGACGTTTTGAATCCATTGGCACTGTTTTCACAGCCATTTGAAGACTTCTTTTGTAGGTTTTTAACCATTGAAGTTTTAGGAAGCTCTAGGGAGCTTGAAGCCCTCATTGATTGAAGTCATGTTTTGGTGAGTCCAAGTTTGTTTTCTGTGACTGAATAGTCATTTTTGGCTAATTGTTATTCTCTAAACACATTGGGACAGGTTTCAGAGGCTTTTGAGGACTTTTACAGGTGTTTTTTCCAAAGAGAAGCTCAGTGAAGCTTATGGCCACATGTAGAAGAGGTCATGCCCGGATGAGCCATGATCCATTTTCAGAGTTTTATTAGTCATTTTTGGGGTTTTTATGTATTCTGATCCCAATGGTACAGTCAGAATTTCCATTGGAGTTGAGTAGTAGCTTGTAAAATAATTTTTGACAAATTAATCCCAGAGAGCCAAGTCCATTGGTGGAGGCTCAAGGAGATGTAGCCTGAAGAGGGGTGAACTCCTTTATCATCTTGTTATTGTTGTGAGTTTGATGGTTTATTTGCTACAAGTTATATTTGATGTGAATTGATTTAAAGCACATATTTAACCATTTAAAAGAACATTTCCTCACACATAAACATTCGAAAGAAGAAGCATAAACTTGGCACATAATTCATCTTGCATATTTTAACACATGGAGCAAGGTCCTGTAAAGTTTATTTTAATGAAGTAGAGGGTGCTTGCATAGCATAACAAGTCAGCCTTCTATTTTCAGATCAAGTGGTATCAGAGCATTAGTTTGTTTTGCTCATGTATTTGCCATTGATAGCTTGAGATTTAGCTGTTGGTATTTGTGCAAGTTTTGTGTTGAAGTTTGATATCTTGCAAGGATGGAGGAAGCTTCAAACATTGATAGTTCTCATACATCTTCATTATCT
>ML812897.1:94109-106386 GCA_009831015.1 Picea engelmannii | reverse complement strand
AGAACAAATTTTGTTTCAAGTTCACCTCCTCAAGAAGGCTATAAAGGTGAAAGTTCAAGAAATTTTGTTGAAAGTTCAATCCCTCCAGCATGCAAGGCTTGTGTTCAAGATGAATGCAAATGTGTGAAACAAAAGAGTTGTGACAGCGATGAGGACAAGAACACTATTGTTGGTCTTCAAATGAGAGTTTGTAACTCTTCAGATTCACCTCCTCAAAGAGGCAATAAAGGTGAATGTTCAAGGTATAATTCTGCTTATCATTCAGTTGCTTTTGATTATGTTAAGCATGATAAATTTGTATGTAAAAATGGAAGAAAGAATCCATGTACATATTTTGGTTTATATAACCATCATATTTCAAAATGTTTGAAAAGATTAACCGCTTTTAGGAAACTTTATAAGCAAAGACAACGTGAAAAGAGGATGCAAAAGATTTGCACTCATTGTCAGAAGCGGGGTCATCTCATTGACCAATGTTGGACATTGCATCCAACCACTCATCCACAGCATAAGAAGCAGTTGGATAAAGAGATTGGCAAGAATGGAAGAGGAGATTCCATCATTGATGTGTGTCAAGATGATTCACAAGAGGACGATTTTCAGTAGAAGAATTCACCGCTGAGTTGGCTTGGTAAGAAATGGTTGGATTTCTTGAGCAAGTAAGGCTTGCATTTTCTGTTGTAAATGCACTTTTCAGCCTTATGTGTGCATTTATGTTGAGAGTATGACAAGTTGCAGCAGTTTATCACAGCTTGTATGATGCAAGTTTGCATGTGAATGCAATTCGTGTGAAGGCATTCTTGTTGTTGCATAACTTCGCCAGGAGGATGTAAAAGATGGATATGATGTTCACTTTATACAGCCATATATCTTTTTCATTTTCAGCTCTTATATATAGCAAGCTTGTTTTCCGCTGCATTTTACAGTTTCATCTTATTTCCTTATTGAATAGAAAACCAATTTTATTGTATCTCTTTTATTTTGTGTTAAGAATATTTTAATAATCTGTATTCATTTCGTTCTCATAAAATCTGTATCAAAGAAGAAACAAAACTCATGTCCCTCCTCCAGAATAGCAAGCTCCATCTCAGCCAAGAAAGGAAGCTCAACATCAACCAGCAGAGAAATTTGTCCCACCTCCTCCGCCTCCAATTCAAAACTTTCTTCTAAGACCAACACAAAAAGATAAATAAATCCAATTGAACATAGATGTCCCAACCATGATTGGAAAAATGAATATGTCAGTTCATTTGGTAGAGATGTGAAATATTTTGTCTATCAAAAGAGGAGTGTTGAAGACCTTGAAGGTACCAAATGGGGGAGAAGACCCTCCTGTGTTCTCGAACACCATGTATCATGGATGACAAAGGGATGCAAACCCTCCCTTTATATTTCTTTGGGTGTGAATGATCTTCTCTTGAACAATGGTATGTTGAATTACGGAGCCTTGGCAAATGTGATGTCTTTGAAGGTTATGAAATAACTTGGTTTGAAAACAACTCGCCCATATGGAAATGTCTATGGCATTGATTCTAAGAAGGTGAAATTTTATGGTCCCATAGAAGACGTGGAGGTCTATTTGGAATATTTCCCTCATATCGACCTCCTCGTGAACATAGTAGTGATTGATGTTCTGGACACCTAGGGCATGCTCTTATCAAGAAGTTGGGTTGGCATGCTTGGTGGATTTTTGAGCATGGACTTTACTCATGCACATATTTGTATGGGATATGGTACTTTCAAGATTCTCTGTAACTGAGAGGTGTCTAGGAAACATTTGTTGGATCGAAATGATCTTGACTACAGTAGTGAGAATGAATTTCATGAGGCTCCAGATACCATTGAGTGTGATCCATGTGACCTGCCTTTTATGTAGGAGGGCTACATATATACGCTACTTCTAGGGACAAATTAATACAAAGAAAAACTTGCAAGATTCCAAGGAAAAGAGTTGGGGTCCATTAAGATACTAAAGAAAGAAGAAGATAAAAGAGATAAGAACATGAAAAGGTGATCAAAGATATGGTAAATGTAGAACCACCCTCATACCCTTACATTGAAAACATACATTGCATTAACTTCAGTGATGGGAGCCTTTCACTCATGTGGGATAAGAGGAATGACAAGCCCAAGTATGATCAGAAGAATGATGTCTTATGGATTGGCCCTCATATCGTTGAGAAGAAGTTTGAGAAGGGAAGCTATTAATTATCAGCCATGGATGGGAGAAAGATGCCATCACCAGTTGATGGGTATCTTCTCTGACCATGTGTTCAAAGAACCTGACTTCTTTAGGGCCCAGGCCCTAGATAACTAGGTAGGTCATCTTGATTTCTTGCATTTGCATTTAGCTTGCTCATGATAGTTTAGTTGCATATCATTTTCACTTTTCATTTTGCTCTACTTGCATTTCTTGCATCGTTGATTTATATCATTTGCCTTCATCATTTTACATGTTAGTTTATAAATTTTGAAAAAATGCAAAATTTATTTTCTAAGATTAGTTGTCAATTTTGATTTTTGATATTTTGATTGTATGAAAAAGGATGAGCATGCCATCCTAGATGCCCAAACATGTTTGTTTGTTTCGGTGTGTGTAGGCACGGGTCTTACCAAGAGATGTTGTGATTCTCATGCACTCTACAACGATCACATGTCCCCCAGTAGGAGCCACATGTTATCCCCCATTTCTAGGGATAACTAAGGAGATGATATCTTGAGGCCCTTGGGTTGTAAAAATGGAGTATCGATAGACAGACCAACAGGTATAGCCTCACTTCAGACCACTCATCATTATGACATTGATCGTTGCACCATTCACCACACCATCTTGGCTCAAAGAGGACAACATGTCTTGGTCGATGAGGTAACAAGTCTGCCATTATGGTAAGTGTCATTTTAACAAATTAAGCATTTGAATATGTTGCAAAGGGCTCTTCCTTGATTTTGAAAACGTTTGCTTGGAAATTATGCTCTTTGCCTTATTTCACCTTGGTGGTAGACATTGTGTCCTAGTAAGTGATCACCCTCAAGGAAAGGGTTGTTACTCAGGGGTCTCCTTGATGATCATCGTACCACTCCTGCACATACTTGCCACTTTCCATGTTTCTTTCTGTTGAAATATTGTAAATGCAAAAAGTATTATATTTATTATTGAGTTATTATTCATCTAATCAATCCTCTTTTGTGTATTGATCATGTGGGGCATTGTAATTGACCAAATCCCCTTTTGCGGATTGGTCAAACCCTGATTGTATTATGCAAATTAAGAAGTCGGCCCCCAAGCCTAATTAAAGTGGTTTTAACCACTAAGAAGATAAGTCATCCCTACCCAATGAAGAGACACCTTTCCAGCACCTACCAGCTTGTATAAATAAAGGAAGCCAAAGCCTCATTATCTCACTCACTCATTCGCTCATCAAGTGCACAAGTTTGGTAACTGTAGTTGGGAGAAGAAGAAAGAGAGAGGCACATTGCTCAATGTTGGATATTCTCTAGTGTTTTGGTTTATTGTCTTGACATTGTATTGGCTATCTATATTAAGGAAGTTTTTGTTGGGTTTTCTCCCCCATGAGGGTTTCCCAGGATAAATGTTGTGTATCTTGTGATTGTGTTTCTCTCAGTGATCCTACCTATGATGTTGTTATCTAGTAAATTGAAAAAAAACCTAATAATAGCTTAAAATTTAACATGGTTTCAGAGCTATGCTAATGAGAGCACCTTTCACTCGATAAGCAGAAATGTCATTATTGTCGTACAAGAAAATTAGGGCTTTGTTGGAGAGGAATTTGTGCCTAAAAACCATCTAGAAAAGTGTGTCCTACCCTAGTGAATCTTTTGGTAGCTTGAGTACACATTTTCAATGGACAGAGCCTCTAAAAAGTCAAATCCTAGTTTTTGACTGGTACCAGAAAACCGAAAGTACCAGAAAACTAGAAGTACTAGAAAACTAGAAAAACCAAGAAACCAGAACCAGTACTAGTCCAAATTTCCGCAAGATCAATTTCAAGGAGTAAAATTTGGATTTTCATAAATCTGACAGCACCAGCTTACTCACCTCAACTCAACGCATCTAGCCCCTGGATCATAATTTCAAAATTTGAAGTTTGAAAAATTAGGGTTTTCTCATAAAACCCTAAGTTTCAATTAAAGTACCAGTTGCAGTATAAGTTGCAGTGACAGCTATAGTTCCAGTTGCAGTGAAAGATTTTGTAAAGTGTTGGCCAACATTAAAGTTGAAACACTTCTGAAGTTTTGAAGGTTCGTTACCTATCATCGTTGCTACTGGATGGTACCACCACTCGTCGATACTATCATAGGTATGTACTTACATATGTTTCGACTATATTATTGTAAGGAGCAGAAGGCTCCAAATATGACCGAACATTAGAAGAAGAACTCACAGTAGACTTGTTCAAAGGATAATGAAGCCACCTTGACAAGAATCAGAATTCACTTGAAGTTTGACTCAGCTTTTCATATTTACACTTGGTATTCAACACCAAGTATACCCCATAAGAGATGATGAAGTCCTTTTAGGCTCAGAAGAAATCAAGAGTAAGCCTGATCTAAGAAAGGATTAGATGAAGAGACAACTTCCAGGACTAGGAGACCAATGCCATGAGAAGACTAGATCGTAGCTTCATAAACATCTAGGAGATATGAAATCTCCTGGGAAGATTCCCTTGTTTCAGTGATAGAGAAGGAAGCCAGTCAGAAAGACTAGAATATGGATTTTTCCATGAGACTAGAAGAGAAGTCAGTATTAATTTCCAAGATTGATCTAATAGATCAAGCATGTTGCAAATCTACAAACCCTAATGTGTGTCCAAAGGATTCTCCCAGCAAGAGGGAGAATACTATGACGAGACACTTACTCCAGAAATTGAAGAAATAGTTCTAGTATTCATGAAAACAACCAGAACAACCATGATTCATATATAGTATGAGATTCAAGGGGAGAAATCCCCATATTTAAAATTGAGTGGAAGTTGGTGCAATACATTAGTTGGGTCATGGAGACACGAATACAATAAAAGATAGAGTTACCTCCATGAAAGAAAAATAGCTACCTTCAGTATTAGTTATGGAGCCACTCTCAGTTTCAGTTGAAGTTGTTTTCATGATGAAGTAGAGGAGTTATTCTTGTATTTCAACAGTCACAATGAGAATGGAGTAGCCATCCTCAACTTCAGAGAAATTGCATGTGAAGGATCCCACTTCCAGAAGAACAATTGCAGAAAGAGGAGAGGGAATACTCTCAGGTAGTGAGACAAATATAGCTTTGCAGAAAGAACATAGAGCTAACACGTGATTGTACTGATTGATTTGCAGCTGCGAAAGTGTACCAGATTAGTACAAAGTGATGTGAAAAATTGATTTGAAGTTGAAGATAGAAATACTCGGGTCTGCAGGTTGAATAAGGCTCTGTACAGGTTGAAGCAAGCTCCTAGAGCTTGATATGACAAAATTGACAGTTTCCTAACGAGCTTGGACTTTACCAAGAGTAAATTTGATTCTAACCTTTACCTCGAAGCTTATGAATGATGAGCCAGTGATGTTGCTACTATATGTAGACGATGTATTCTTGAAAAGATGAAGAAAATCTCATCACAGATTGCAGAATAAGATCGCTACAGAGTTTGATGAAAGACCTAATGCATTATTACTTAGGTCTTAAAGTTTGGCAGAGCCTAGAGAAGATATTCCTTAACCAAGGGAAGTATGTTGTTGAAATAATGAAGAAGATTAACATGTTGAAATATAAATTCATGAACAAACCCATGGAAACGAAGTTGAAGCTCCTGGTTGATACCTCGTTAGGATGGGTTGATGCTACTCTGTACAGACAAATTATTAGTTTGATAATGTATCTGACGAATACCAGGCCAGATATATGTTTTGCCTTGAGTCTGTATTTGGTGGAACCCATATGTGTTCACCTTGATGCTTCAAAACATGTGATGAGATACCTTCATGGTACGTTGGATTTTGGTCTCTGTGATGCTAGAGATCATGACTTCATATTGTATGGATATACTGATTCAAATTGAGCTAGAAGTGTTTCTGATAGAAAGAGCACTTTGGGATGTTGCTTCAGTCTGGGGTCAGCCATGATCTCATGGAAGAGTAGGAAGAAATCAAGTATTTCTCTCATCACGATAGAAGCAGAATATATTGCAGCATGTTCCGCCAGTGGTGAAGCCATATGGTTTCAGATGTTGTTGACATATCTATTTGATCTGGAGATGGAAACCACCGTGATCATATGTGATAACCATAGTTGTATAAATATGATGTGTTCCATGATGAGTTGAAACACATAGAGATCCGATATCACTTCATTTACGATGTGGTGCAAAGAGGAGCCATAAAGCTCCATTATGTTGGCACGGATGAACATGTTGTTGATGCGTTGACCAAGCCTCTGTCTCGTGTAAATTTTAAGCACTTTCGAGACAAGCTTGGTGTAGTTTGAAAGGACATCCCTCGAAAGGGGGAGTAGTGTTGATGCCAACCTAGTGTTGAATATTTTCATCTTTGTGTTGTTGTTGTTGTGATACTAGCCTTGTGCTGAAGATTTCCATATTTGTGTTGATGTTGTTGTGATGCCAGCCTCATGCTGAAGATTTCCAACTTTGTGTTGATGTTGTTGTGATATCAACCTTGTGTTGAAGATTTCCATATTTGTGTTGATGTTGTTGCGATGCCAGCTTTGTGTTGAATATTTCCAGCTTCGTGTTGATGTTGTTGAGATGTCAGCTTCGTGCTAAATATTTCCAGCTTCGTGTTGATGTTGTTGAGATTCCAGCTTCGTGCTGAATATTTCTAGCCTAGTGTTGATGTTGATGATGCTCCAGCCTTCGTGTTGTGATGTTGTATCAAGACTTGTGTTGTTATGGATGATGATGATGTATTAGTGTTATACTGATCCATGTTGATGCAGATGATGATGATGCCATTCCAGTCCTTGCAGTGGATGATAATATTGATGATGAGAAAAACTTCTGATGATTTATAGATATGCCAGTCAGTGTTCTAGATGACGTTGATGTTGTTTCCCTCTCTCTCTCTTGATGATGTTGTAAGAATACCCTTCTTGTTAAGGGGGGGTGTTGAAATATTGTAACTGCAAAGAGTAATCTATTTATTATTGAGTTATTAACATCTGATCAATCCCCTTTTATGGATTTATCATGTCGGGCATTGTAATTGACCAAATCCCCTTTTATGGATTGGTCAAACCCTAATTGTATTATGCAAATTAAGAAGTCGTCCCCCAAGCCTAATTAAAGTGGTTTTAACCACTAATAATACAAGTCAGCCCTGCCTACTAAAGAGACACCTTTCCAGCATATGTCATCTTGTATAAATAAAGGAAGCCAATGCCTCATTATCTCACTCAGTCATTCGCTCATCAAGTGTGCAAGTTTGGTAGCTGCAGTTGGGAGAAGGAAGAGAGAGGCTCATTGCTCAGTGTTGGATATTCTCTAGTGTTTTGGTTTATTGTCTTGGCATTGTATTGGGTATATATATTAAGGAAGTTTTTGTTGGGTTTTCTCCCCCATGAGGGTTTCCTAGGATAAATGTTGTGTATCTTGTGATTGTGTTTCTCTGAGTGATCCTACCTATGCTATTGTTATCTAGTAAATTGAAAAGGAACCTAATAATAGCTCAAAATTTAACACTTTCCCTTCATTTCTTCATCTTTTGGGATTTTTGGACACATTGACCCAAGAAAGGCTTGTACCTCATTTCATGGGAAGAAGGGGTTGAAGGCCCAAAGGCTTGTAGCTGGAAAAAGATAAAAGTCAATCATAAACCTTTGAGATGCTCACCTAGGGATCCCGAGAACAATGAAATGTTTCTCACAAAAATTTGAGGGACTTGTAAAATAAATAACTAATTGAACATGCCAATTGAGGTAGGGCGTGTGTGGGAAATGTTTTTTGTGTTTAGGTAGAAGTCCCACACATCGTCTTCAACTTGGGGAAGCGAAATGTAACCATGGTAGAGTTAAGGTGCGAAATATTTTTCATGCTTAGGCAGAAGTCCCACATTAGCTTCAACCTGAGAGCACTCTAATGAATTAAATGGGAAAAGGGCTTGGAAAAATCATGCATCATGGATAGTGGGCACAAACTTTTGTACCAACAGTAAAGGAAAATCTAGAAATAATTAGCAACTTGCATTCAAATCTGAACCACGATTTCAATGAATACCTTAGTTGTACCTCCAGCAAATCCATACAGTACAGATTCCTTTCTCTGTTGTACGGTCCTGTTCTATATCAGCTGCAACTTTATTGGGATGTGTTCCCTCTTCCACTTCTGAAAGATGTGCCTCCCTTGCTACCCTTCTCCTTTCTCCATGCTCAAGAAATCTCTTGGGATGAGTGACCCTTCACCTCCCACAACTCTCTCCTCAAAGCATTCACCCTCCTCTCCTAATGAGTTGTTTTTATCAATTTCGAATTGTAACTCCTCTAACCCTTGATCTCCCTCAAGTGACTCTTCACTTACCCTTGAGATCAACGGTCATGATTTAATCATTCGTTGAGATCACTTTAATTAATAAAGTGACCCATAACATCATAAAGTCACTTTTACATTTCGAAATTAAAAGACTCAACTTTATAAAATCACTTTATAAAGTCACTTTATAATTATAAACTCACTAGGAGAAAATTTGCTTGGTCACTTCTGCATGTTGAGCGCTACCACTGCAGAAGTACCTCCAAGCTACCAAATCTCAACACGTAAATGAGACAATATGATCCCTTGTATGTCAAGAAACCTCATGCCCAAAAGTATTACCCCCATCCACCTCATACTCTTCACATGACTTAGAGAAGGTCCACCTGGGAAACACTCCTTGACTAGAGGAATGATTCACCCAATAGGTCACTATGACAACCCTCCCATACCTAAATTTGGCAAGGTGCATAAGGTCTTTGAGCATTTGTTTATTTTCAGAGGGGGGAGTTGATGGACATGTTCGAGTGGTTATTTTATTATATATGGCTTACTTGACATGATGCTTGTGACTTGTGAGCCCTTGGTGGACGAATGTACTTGTCTTTGTATTGCATTGCAGGTGGAAGACATTTCGTGAAGGCACAAGATCACTTGGACCTTCACTTGGGGGTTGAATCCCATTGGATGGATGTTGTATCCCCTCTCCTTAGAAAGTTGGATGATAGACATTTCCATTGGAGGCATCAGAGGACACCTAAAGGAAGCAGTACTAGCCCCCTATTGACCAACGTTTGACCATGGATGCTCAAAATGTCACCTTTAGGGCATGTCGTCAGGCTTTGGGGCTAGGGTTTGGTGATGGTGGTGATGATTTGATGATGATCTATCACATTTTGGTGAAGAGAGAGACTATTTCCATGCATTAGACCACTAGGTGGCTTAGTCCATGGCCTTTGGAGGCTTAATGACTTCTTCTAGAGGCCCAAACGTCTCACTTGGAGGAAAATTAGGGCTTGATGTCACCCCTTTCAGTGGAATATTTTGTAAATTTGAATTTTGAAAATGTAAAGGGGAAATTAGAGGAGGTCGGCCTCCCTAATTGTGTTTTACCCTATTATAATCTGGACAAACTTTCTTAGCAAGACCTCCCATAAATAGAGGCTTTCTCTTTTCATTTTATCATAGGAATCACAATTGACAATTACATATACATGGATGAAATTTTCACCCCTCTTGGGCAAATCACATATCTCTCTCTGATGCTATTTGGATTCTAGTTACTTTTCTTATGGAGCTAAAGTGGTGTGCCATATCTTGGATGCTTGTCTCTTGCTATGATGATGGAAAGTTCTTGGTAGATAAGGGTTTATCTTGCTATTTTCTTGGAATTGGTAAGAAAATTCTGCATTTTGTTAGTCTTCTTTCTTTTTTCATGGTTATTCTTATCTAAACCATTGGAGTATAAGGGCATACACCCTCCATGAAGATTCATCGTAATTGTTATTGGATAAGCTATTGCAAAAGGTTGCTAGGATGAGTAAAAGGGATTCCACCCTCCTAGATTTTCCTTGTTAGATTCTCTTGTTCTAGGGAGTAAAGGGCTTACACCCCTAGAGAAGTAGTAGACCTAACCTTACAAAAGAAGACTCCATAACACATTGACAAGGCACTAATCTTGATTTGCATTGGAGAAATAAAATCATTCCATTGCTATACATGATATTGAGAGATTTTGTATTTGTTCAAGTTGAAATATTTTCTTAGTGTCATAAGCTTGCTTGTGCCCTAAGGGCATCTAACTTAGCCTGGTAACTCTATTGACACAATTAAATTAATGCTACAACCATTAGGGCTACGTGAAACCTCACTTTCTTTCATCACTTACTCATTTTTCCACCATTGAAATTTACTTGTGAACCTAGATTATTGTTCTACTGGTCATTGGTTATCTTTTTTATGGTTTACTTGTTGATTTATGCGGTTGTAATTTGTTGTTGTAGAATTTGTTTGCTACAGCCACTTGGATGTAATAATAACTTGCTGATAACTTCTAATAAACAACCCTAAATTCCATTAAAGTCTTTCTCTTTTCATTAGAAGTTAAACTAGTCATCGCCAGCTTAGTTTCTAGTATCTTTTACTTGACTTTTGGAAACATATTTTGCAACCATTTGCTAATTTCCTTTTCTAATATAAATCTGATATATTGCTACAATTTAGGACATCAAGCTTTCCTTATTTGTCCTCTTGTTTAGATGGCTTGTATCTTTGTCAATCATCTTGTCTCATGCATGTTTAACATTGTCTTGCAGGTACAACACACTTTGGAAACCTCCCTTCATCAACAAGACTCTTTTCCAAGCCTCTTTCCACTTCTAAACTTGACCTATAGGGGTTCCATTGATCATTCTACCACTTTCCATCTCAACCCCCCTAGGATCACCCTGATTCCCCCTTTGTGGTGACTTATCATTACTAAAGTGAGGGGACTATCTATCTACGGTGACAGTGGGTAGTTACTCCTATAGTTGTCTCACTCTTGTGGATTGGGTCAGGATTTTCCCAACCTACAATTCGTACGATAACAATTTGGCACCATTGTCAGGGAATATTTTGAATCCTCTTTCATGCCCTAACGACACTTTGGCAAACTTTGATCCCAAAGCCTTTACCCCTAGCTTTCTTAGTGACTCCACTTGAGGAAAGTCCCCTTTAATATTCTCAATGATTCATTCATAAATCTCATATAGCAACTCCACCATCCCAAGATCTGTCTTTCCAAAATATCCTTCCCCTAGAAGATACAAGACTTCCAAGGTTTGCCGAAGAAAGCCTCCCTTTAACTCCCCCATTGTCAAAACTCTCTTCCACGATAACCTTCCCTTTGCCTCAATGGCTCATCCTTGGGAAAAATACCTTTACAAACCCTTGAACTTGGTTGGCATAACTAGATATCCCAATGTTATGCCTAAAGAAAGCAACAAATGGTTGCAAAATTTTTCTGGAAACAATGTTGTCACAGCCGAAGAACACTTATATGCAATTGGTCAGGATATGGAAAATGAAAGAGTTGAACTTGAATATGTGGCAATTAGGTTACTAGCTACATCTCTTATTGAAGATGTCAATATGATCCATGATATTTTCATCGAGTGACTTATAAAGAATTGCATTAAATGAGCATAAATTAAAGTGCACCATTAAAGAAGGAAAATCTCAATAATGAAGAGACATAAGCATCAAATCTGAACACAAGAACTTGATAATGGAGTTAGTCCCTGGTGGACTATGTCTCTGGGTCCTGCTCTCAAATGGGTAGTCTTTTTCATTAACTTGGCAAAAGAATTTGGTAAAATACATAAGTATACCTCATTCTGAAATCAAGCTACAAAAGTATTGCTCAGATCAGAAAACAGACAGCACCATTCAATTCATGGCGTCGAATTACCAAAAAATGACTATCTCCACGCCTCGATCCGACTTTGGCACTCCCAGGCCCAAGAAGAATTATGTCTCGGTTTACATGCCCTTCAACCTACAATAAATGCTTACGTACTTGCCTCAAACTACGTGTCCGATAGTACCACGTGCCTCCCCCTTGATCTCTGGGCGGATGTACTTTTTAAATATTAAAAAGGGTGTTGGTTACAACATGGGGTCATTGGCCCGCTGGTATATGGTGCATATATTATGGCGTTGATAAGGGGGGAGGTCTCGGGGTCAAGCCCACAGGCCTCCCCTTTTGGCTTGTCTGTTGCAATGTGTGTGTGTGTGTGTGTATATATATATATATATATATA
>ML812897.1:51835-94059 GCA_009831015.1 Picea engelmannii | reverse complement strand
ATATATATATGCCATGTCAGTTCCACTATGTTTGGTGAAGCTTCTAGCCGAGGTTCTATACGTTGGTTGGTTGTCGAATTTGGTGGGCTCCTACCAGATTTGGTGGACCCACCAAATCCTATTTTTTTTTTCAAAATTTCAATCACAGGTTTTCATTGGGCATTTTCCCACCGACACGTGGAAGCCCATGACTGGGCCATGTGGCAGCCTCCTATTGGACCATGTCAACCACTGTATCATCAGCCTGCCACGTTGGCACCAGGTCAATGTACGGATGCCACTTCAGCTGCCAAATCAGCCTGCCACATCAACGCCATATCACTATATGGATTTCCATGTGGCGAAATCTTACTAGTCCACGGAATGGCCCAGAAATGTCAAATATGGGGACACATGGCAGCCTATGGTGCTTCCACATCACCATGTTGACATCAACATGGCACATGTCACCTCCTTCTCATGCTACATGTGTTGTATGGATGCTAACATCATATGTATTGATGTTGACATCAACAGTACGTATGTTGACTCATCCCCCTGTTGATTGGGCTAGGTTGATGAAACTTTGACCGTGAATATATTTCGATCTGTAACCCTGTTTGACGAGTTGTTTGTGTCGTTAGAAATCTTGTGATGTGCTCTTCGTGATAATGTCATTTTCACTGAGTTTTGAGAATTTTGAATTTTTCCCTTTCTCTATCTGTTGAGGCCATTTTGAGCGTCCTGAGTTGCTTCTGTGAGTTATGAGTTGTTCTTAGTCTTATATGGATCCTTTTTGGATCATGCCTTCCCACTGAGATCTTTTTGGACCACCAAAAGATTTCATCAATCAACAGATAAGTGAGAGAAGAGTTCCCTCACTCTTTCCTTCTCAATCTCCCATGTCTTGCTGGATTGTGTACCCTTTAGGCATACTCGAAGATAAGTAATGCCATTTCTGCGTGAAGTCCTCAGTCTTTGATCTAGCAGGACAACTTCCTTCATTTGTTTTTTGTTGCTTGGTTGACTTGTTGAATTGTTCGAATGAACTTGTGGGCTGCATTTCTCTCCTTGCCATTTCTCCCATACAGTAAGTTTAAGGGGTTGTTAGGTAGATACCCAAGACAAGCCTTAACTGGCGAATCCTAAGTGAAATATTACATGACTTGATTATACATAGGTTGGACATACAGTAATTGATCATCCCATAACTTAGGATGTTGGTTGTAATATCCTTGAAGCAACTGGACCATTGTATTGTTTACCACCTTTGTCTGTCTATCGGCCTGTGGATGGAAAGCCATGATCCTCCCCATCATGGTGTCCATGAGCTGCCACAAATTTGTCCAATATTCTCCTAACACTCGAGACTCTCGACCGAAGATAATGAACGTGGACAACCCAAAATGGACCCTTACATACTGGGATGACAAAAGAGCAACTTGCTTGTCACATAACCTATCCACTGCTACACATAAGTAGACATGACTCATACTAGACATGGGTAATGGCCTTATAAATCTACTGAAAAACTTTCCCAAGGATAAGAGAAAATAAGAAGTGGTGTGTACAGTCCTGGCCTTTCAATAGTGGGCTTACAAAAGTACAACACACATTCCTTTACAATAGTGGTTACAAATATTTTCCTTCGAGGAAAATGCCATCCCTGTAAATACATTACAATTCTCAAATGCCCAAGTACAAATGAAATAGAAGCTTCTTCAGTTACATGCACTTCCTTGTAGGAAGGAAAGCGAGGTTTACTCAAATGTTGGAGTAAGTTGTCCTGCAAACAAAACTTCTTCACCTGCAAACCCTAGAAGATCCCACATACATCTTTGAATATTTCATCAATAGCATATCATCCATCATTATTGATCTGAGCTAAGGAAACATTCTTCAAAATAATAGATGTAACAGTAGGAGATATAAAAAACATGCTTGTCCTTATGACGTTGGTACTGGCATTGGTCTCAAAATTGCATGGTTGTTGAAGGTTAGGTAAGGCAAGCATCGGCACAATGTCAATCTTTAAAGTGTTGAAGGTCTTATGTTGGTTGCCTTCCCACTGAAAGACATGTCTCATCTCAAGCAATTCATTCTTATGTAAAGGACCAAGAGCATTAACAAGATCAGCCTTATCATGGCATTCCCCTTTTACAATCATGAGTACAAGATCCTTGTTAGTGTTTATAACTCTTTTTACTTGGCCTAAACTAACAAGTGTTAATTTTTCCTTTATGTTGTGAGCTTTAATGATATATTCCACTCCATCTTTTGTAATATGGTATTTGTTTTCCAATCGAAAGAAGATACCCTTCCTATCATACAGATAGGAACTCCCTAATACAATACCACATACATCTAAAGGAACCACATCTAAATCCACTTCATCTATCATCTTAGAAGCAATAGCAAACCTCAACCTACACTGCTTAGTGACATTTAACTTTTCTTTATCAAATACCCAATCGATAGGGTAAGTTTTATGGTAAGGTCTTGTGGTTAATTCCAATTTCTTAACAAGTGTCTCTGATATTAAATTGACATGGGAACCCAGATCAAATAATGTGTCTATCTTTGTATGTTTCGATACAACTCTTATGTGGAATAGTGCACTTCTTCTTTTATCATGATCATGTGATTCATTTAAAGAACTTGAACATGCATAAAAGGAATCTTTACCTTGCATCCCAACTGGTGTGATCCTTTCTTTGTCACGTGAATCAGAACCAAGATCATGTTGCACTGTAGCAATGGTCTTTGGCTTCCCCTTGCCTCCAAATTGCTTTGGCCTTAACTCTAGATGTAATTTCCAACAATGTTCACTATTATGACCAGTTTTCTCACAATAGCTGCAAGAGGCTTTTCCTTCTTCCTTCTTTGTTGCAACTGTCCTCTTTTCCTTCCAATTTCCTTTTTTGTTGAAATGATTTTTAGAGTGCTTGAATGGATTTTCCTCCTGTCCATTCTTACCCCTTCTTTCAAGGTGAGTGGCTTGCACACAAACTTCGTCAAGACTGGTGGGGTTAAACAATAGTAGAGTATGATGAATATAACTGTGAAGTGCGCCAATATACTTCATTAACGTTTCATAGGAATCTAAAGGAATGTTTAGTGCAAGTGCTTTCTTCCTAAATTCCTCTGTGAAACTTTGGACTGTTTGACCTTTACTTTGTCCTAAAGTTTTCCATTCCATCATTGCTTTATGCAAATAACCCAATGGATAAAATTGCTTCCTTATCATTGATTTAAATTCTGACCATGAGGAAAGAAGATTACCACACTTACTCATGTCTCAAAGTTTGCTCTCCCACCATACGAGAGACGTGCCTTCCAACCGAAGAGAATCCAATTTCACTTTAACTTCCTCTTCATCAATATGTTGAACACGGAAATATACTTCAACCTGTCGAATCCAATTATATAGCTTTTCAGGATTAGCATCTCCATTAAACATAGGTAAAGCAAATTTTACATCAAGCTTCAATAACGGTTTCTTAAAAGAGGCCTTATGGTTAGAATGATGAGAGCGATGAGAATGCTCAAAGGAAGAAGAACTAGAACTTCATGGTGAAGATGGAGGCTAAGGAGGGTCTCCTACAACCCCTTGATTTACCGAAGCATCATCATCATCTTGTGCTTCATTTTTCTTCCCTTTCATCCCCATCCTCTTCTTGTAATCTCCATACATTCATTCGACCATTTCTAACATGCGATAAAAGACCATATGAAAGTTTTTCTCTTGTTCATCACAATTGTCTTCTTCTGTCATTTTCTTCCTTCAAGATGCACAACCAACTTCGGGATTGAAATTTTTAATAGTTCCTTCACCTTGCTTATGCTTGGCCCTAGTAAGCATTCACACTCAACAATTCAAGTCAAAGATGAATGCTCTAATACCAAAATGATCTGTGATCTTTTCATCGAGTGACTTATAAAGAATTTCATTAAATGAGCATAAATTAAAGTGCACCATCAAATAAGGAAAAGCTCAATAATGAAGAGACATAAGCATCAAATTTGAACACAAAAACTTGATAACGTAGTTCTTCCCTGGTGGACTGCATCTCCGAGTCCTACTCTCAAATGGGTAGGCTTTTTCATTAACTCGGCAAAAGAATTTGGTAAAATACATAAGTATACCTCATTCTGGAATCAAGGTGTAGAAGTATTGCTCAGATCAGAAACATACAACACCACTGAATTCGTGGCGTCGAATTACCCAAAAATGATTGTCTCCACGCCTCAATCTGACTCTAGCATTCCCAGGCCCAAGAAGAATTTTGTCTCGATTTCCATGCCCTGCAACTTGCAATAAATATTGGCATACTCACCTCGAACTATGTGCCTGATCGTACCACACGTGCCTCCCCCCTGAGATCTGGGCGAATGTACTTTTTAAATATTAAAAAGGGTGTTGATTGCAATGTGGGGCCGTTGGCCCGTTGGTATATGGCCCATATATTAAGGCATTGATAAGGGGGGAGGTCTCGGGGTCAAGCCTATAGGCCTCCCCTTTTGGCTTGTTTGTTGCAATATATATATATATGTCATGTCAGTTCCGTTATGTTTGTTGAAGCTCCTAGTCGGAGTTCTATCCATTGGTTGGTTGTCAGATTTGGCGGGGTCCCACCAGATTTGCTGGACCCGCCAAATCCTTTTTTTTTTCAAAATTTCGGTCACAAGTTGTCATTGGGCATTTTCCCACTGCCATGTGGTAGCCCATGACTGGGCCACGTGGCAACCTCCTATTGGACCATGTCAACCACTGTACCGTCAGTTGGCCATGTCAACACCACATCACTGTACGAAGGCCACTTTAGCTGTCAACTAAGCCTGCCACGTCAGCACCACGTCATTGTACAGAATACCACGTGGTGAAATCAAACTGGTCCACGAAATGGTCCATAAATGCCAAATATGGGTGACACATGGCAACCTCTGGTGCTTCCACATCACCATGCTAACGTCAACATGACACGTGTCACCTCCCTCTCATGCCACATGTGTTGTACAGATGTTGACGTCATCCGTACTGATGCCGACCTCAACAGTACGGATGTTGACATCAACAGTACAGATGCTGACTCATCCCCATGATGACTAGGCTAGGTTGACCAAAATTTGACCGCGAATATCTTTCGATCTATAACCCTGTTTGACAAGTTGTTTGCGCCATTAGAAATCTTGTGACGCGCTCTTTGCGATGATGTCATTTTCACTGATTTTTGAGAACTTTGAATTTTTTCCCTTTCTCTGTTTGTTGAGGCCATTCTGAGCGTCTTGAGTTGCTTCTGTGAGTTCTAAACTCTTCTTAGTCTTCTCTGGATCCTTTTTGGATCATGAGAGGTGGTTCAAAGGCTTGCCTAATAATTGATGCAGCCCCCCTAACCTCCTGGGGTTCTACGACCTCCCGATCTAGGATATTTCTTTCTTCTGAGTCGAATTGACTCTTCGGGCTCCTGATTGAACCCAAATCAATTATACAAGGGCCACTTTTCCTCCTTTAGGCACAGGTCGTGTGATACCTGCACCCAATGTCTACGCACTCTGGGCGCTCTTCATTTTGCAGGCACTAGCTCCTTTTCACTAGCCCCTTTGCGGACACTAGCTCCTTTTCACTAGCCCCTTCCTTGCATGTGACCTTGGGCGACAACCTCACATGACCGTGTGATTACCCATTAAATTCTACGCACCTTTAATCCACGAAATGTTATGGGACCGTCAATCTCCTGACCTTGACGGTATGTCTGAGCTGGCACTTCAGATCTGCCCCTCTTGAATCAATGGATATTATCTATTTGTGATTCCGGACTTTGGGGTTTTGAAATATCAAACCTCACTTTCCTCCATACTCCAATCTTTTGGAGTTAACGATCTATTGCCACCTGTCTCCCTGAACCTGCGTCTAGGATCTCCTCCATGGATCCAGCCTTCGAGAATCTCAATTATCAAATTCTTGCTCCTTCTGGAGAGATTTCTCTGAAATGGCAGATCGTCGGCCACGCGTCCTCCTAAATCGATAGCTCTACTTCTGCTTTGGGACTTTGGACTCCTCAACCAGATCGACGATCCTTCTGCTCCCTCCTTGATCAATGATCGAGATCTTCTCTGGCCCTTCAAACCTTTTCCTCCTCCGCTTTCCTCCAGAGATCTAGATATGGCACTGCGTGTCCACCTTCACATCGACACCTCTCTTCATTTCTAGGACTTCGACATTCTCAAATTTCAACAAACGCAAATCTCTAGAGCGAATCCTTCCAGAGTGTCAGACCTTCTGACACCTGTCTTCCCTGATCCAACGGAGTGAGTCTTCATCCTCCATGCATCCTTTTGCAGATCAATAATCCATGTACTCCCTTTGGGATCAATGGCCCTTAAACACTTTGGCCTTCGACGCTTCGGGATATTCCAAAACACTACTTCACAAAAACCTTGGAGTACGATCCTCCAAAGTCCACGATCTGGTGACACCTGTCCAACCCAGATCAATGGCTATCGTCTGCTTCGGTTGTTTGGGCTTCAGCAATTTCAAACCCTTCTCCTTTGTGTTCTCCCAGAGTTCATGATCTTTCACCACGTGCCCTTTTTTAATCTAATGGTCCCTATTCTCATCAGGTCTTTGGGTCTTCGGCTCTCTAGCTCTTCGCACTTTGACGCTTTGGGCTTCGGGAGTCTCAAACTCCTATGCACTCATTTCTCCCGGAGTGCTTTCACTTGGAGACTTAGATCTGCTGACAACTGTTCCCTTGCAAATCGACGACCCTCAGCTCTTCGGCTATTCGGGGTCTGGATGCTTCAACATTCTATCCCCCATCTACCTCTTGATCTTATGATTCACCGACACGTGTTCCTTTGAATCTGGCGGTTCAAATTCCCTCCAGCTCTTCGGCTCTTTGGGCTTTGAAAGTTTCAAACTTCTGTGCGCACATTCCTCCCGGAGCTTCCTCACCCGAATTTGATGGGTCTCCGCCACGCGTCCTCCCAGATGATGGACGGTCCCAAATGACTTCGGGACTTTAACAAGTCTACCCTCCTATGCATACACAGAGTTAAGGCTCATGCACTTCCATCCAGATCCAACAATTGTTGATCCTCTATGCTCAAATCCAACGGATGGGATCTGTTCTTCTCCTCTGCGCTTCCTCTGTTCACTTGATGTTGATCTAACAATCCAGGCTCCTCTCTACAACCAATCTGACGGTCACTATCGCTCCTCCTCCTGATTTTTTTATTTCTTCCTCCTTGGAAGGGTTTTGTCAGTGTTCAAATTTTTCTCTCTTTGAACTTCCTCCCGTGAACCCGACTATCTGGATCTTGCTTGTGCTTCTGAAATCATTATCTCTTCTGAGATTTAGGACTTGGAATAAGTCTGTCACCCAAGCATTCCTTGTGTTATCCCTTCTGAGCTTGGTCTCCTCAAAGATTTCGATCTTCCACGCACTCCTTGCATTTCTAGGATTTCGTCAAACTCAAATCCGAAGGGATTCTTGAAAATAAATTCTTCTCGTCCTCATGACCTTCTCCTTGCTCGATGCACACCTTGCAGAGCTTCTCCTTACAGAGTGTTTAGTAAATCTATCTCCTTCTGAACTCAACACAGAGTTCTTTTTGTGCACTCCTTACACTTTTGTTGATGAAGGTTCAATGCTATCTCTCTTGAGCTCTTCTGTGCTTAACTCACCACTATCAATGCACTCCTTGCGGACTATGTGTACTCCTTGCACTCGAAAACTCAAAGAAGAGAAACAATTGAAACTTATTCAATACTTCACTAGTTTACGAATTCAAACCATGAAATACATAAAAACGTAATAATGAACACAAATACATAAACACATTGTATGCAAGAAAACCTGCTTTTCTATTATTTATGTGTGTTTATACAGATGTTTACAAAAACTGGACTGCAACAGACTCCTATTTCTCTCAAGTTCTCCTAACCTAACTCTCTCTTGAGTTCTGCTTCTTCTATCAAACCTTCCTCGAGTTCAGCTTCTCCTATCTAACCTTTCTACAAAGATCCCTCTCTCTCTTTTTTACAAAAATGAGGGCTCTGCGATCTTATCCTCTCCACCACCTTGGTGTCATTATTGTCTTAGTTAAGACACCACACTCCTACGGCTTCATTACATAAATGAAAATTCTAGATATGACTCAGACCAAGACCTGCTTACAATCAACCATTTAAGGCGACTATGTGCACTACATGTACAAAGGTATGGCTTGGCATTTATCAGCCTTACAACACAAATCCCTATAGGATTAGATTTCAAATTTAAAAATGGGAGGGTCGATGCCTCTCCTTCTTTGAAATGCACACTAATGTACTGGAATGCTGGTGCGTTGCTCAGGTGGAGTGATGCTCCTGCATCATACTCCACTATTGGGAAAATTATGAGCTCCTGCTCACTAGATCCTCTTCTCCAGTGTTGAAATCCTCCTCAATCCCAAACTTTTCCTTGAAGTTGTCCTCTTGCTCCTCTCCAGCTATGCAGTTGTTGTTGTTGTTGCTTCTACATCTTCTTCTTCTTCTTCCCTACTGCTATGGCAGGTTCTCCTCTGTTCATCTTTCCTTTGTTGATTGATTCTTGCACTGACCTCAACATTAGCTCCTTGATCTCCTCTATCACCCTGTCTAGTTGCTCCAATGGTTGGTTCTCCTTATGCAATCTTCTCGTTTGCAACTCTTCCTTCTCAAAGGGTATATCATCCTGATCCCCCATGTTGTCTTCATCTCCTCTTGTGGTCTTAGTTTTCCACGCTGCTACGGACTCCATTTTTGTAGTCTCATCACCAAGCTTCTGCTCAACTCCCTCCTCTGACAGATGAGCTTCTGTCAGCTCCTCTTGTGCTGGCATATCTCTAACTCCCTCCAACCGTTCCTCTGGCTAGTATGCTCCTCCATCCACTTCCAACTTGACCTATCAGATGTG
The DNA here is from genome assembly GCA_009831015.1 of Picea engelmannii. NCBI lineage: Eukaryota > Viridiplantae > Streptophyta > Pinopsida > Pinales > Pinaceae > Picea > Picea engelmannii. The sequence goes on along the minus strand of ML812897.1, from coordinate 85,141 downwards.
CAAGATTTGCACCATTACCCTTCTCTCTAGGGATTCCAATTCCTCATACAGCTCAGCAAAATCCATGTTGTATACTTCCTCCCCTTCTGCAAGCTCCAATGTTGCAGCCATCTCCTGTTTAGTTTCCTGGTTGAAAATTTTGAGCAATTTTGTTGAATGCTCATCTCCTTCTGTTGGGGTAGACATCAGTGTCTGCTCCATTTCTTCCTCTTTGATAGTTTCTACTGGCTTTCTTTCTTCTTCTATTGTTGCACCTTCATTATGTGCAATGGCCTCTACTTGGCTACTTGGTAGGAATTCCTTGATCCCTCCAATAATCAAAATGCTTCTCTGATCCTCCTTTTGGATGGTGAGAGTTCCTAACTTCTCATCATCTTCATTCACATGGTCTGCAAATCCACATGAATCTTCACCTATCAACACTCCTTCCTGACATGAACCCACTTCTGATCTCCTGAGACTTTCTGACAGTCTCACCTTCCTTCCCTGCCCACCTGGCAGTTTTGGACTTCTCTTCTGCCCACCTGGCAGTCTATGAGATCAATCGATCCCATCTCATTTCCCACCTGGTAATCTGAACTTTCAGCACTTCTCCCCTAGCAGTATATGAGACCTTCCACTAATCTCTTTCTATTTCCCACCTGTCAACTTGAAAGTCCATTTTCGCCCACCTGGCGGTTTATGATATCTTCATCTGATCTCACCTCCTCATCACTGAGGTGTCTCCCAATTTATGGTTCATAGATGTGATTTAGTTCCTCCTCTATGTCACTGAGGTTTTCTAATTCCCTCATCCACCTTCTTAACTCTTGTTGTTGCTTTTTGGCCAACAACTTTTGAACATGCCATTTTACCTTCTTGTTCACAGGACATTCGTACCTCTAGTGTACCTTTGCCTCTTGCTACATCCTCAATGCTAGTTGTTCCATCCTTGCTCTTATCTGATTGAGCTCCGGATCCATCTCTGGATTGCACTTCTTCTTACGGCCTTCTCTTCAACCATGCTCATGGCCTTCAGTAGCCATTTCCACCTTCTACCTGCCCTCCTGACAAGTCTATGGATTAGTCTACATCCGAGAGCATCTCCATCTTCTTTTACATCTCACCTAGTTGTTTAAATTTTGTTATTGCGGACATGCAATAAACTTCTCACAGAGCATCAGTACCCTACTTCCTTCACCTGTTGTCTACAGGAAAACTTTAACTTATGATACCACTTGATGTTATCGAATTATCTCCTTTTATTGTCTCCCTCTTGTCTATTGTCTGCAAACAAAATTTGCCTTTCTCCTCTTTCTCTATCGCCTGAAATCTACAGACAAAAATGAGCTCTGATACCACCTGGTATCAGAGTATCTCATGTCATCGTCTCACCCTTTTCCTTATGTCTGTAAAAAAAATTATGGCTCTGATACCACCTGATGCAACCCCCCTACCCTCTTGGAGTTCTGCAACCTCCCGGTCTAGGATCTTTCTTTCTTCTAAGTCGAATTGACTCTTCGAGCTCCTAATTGAACCCAAATAAATTATACACATGCCCCTTTTCCTCCTTTAGGCATAGGTCCTGTGATACCCACACCCTCTGTCTGCACACTCTGGGCGCTCTTCATTTTGCGGGCACTATCTACTTTTCACTAGCCCCTTCCTTCCATGTGACCTTGGGAGAAAACCTCACATGACAGCGCGATTACTTGTTAAAGTCCACACACCTTTAATCCACCAAATGCTATGGGACCATCGATCTCCCAATCTTGACGGTATGTCTGAGCTAGCGCTTCAGATCTACCCCTCCTAAATCAACAGATAAGATCTATTCATGATTCCAGACTTCGGGGTTTTGAAATCTCAAACCTCGATTTCCTTCGTACTCCAATCTTCTAGAGTTAACGATGTGTTGCCACCTGTCTCCCTGAACCTGCGGCTAGGATCTCCTCCGCGGATCTGGCCTTCGGGAATCTCAATTCTCAAATTCCTTCTCCTTCTGGAGAGATTTCTCTGAAATGGCAGAACGTCGTGAACGCATCCTCCTAAATCAATGTCTCTACTCTCTCTTCAGGTCTTTGGCCTCCTCAACCAGATCGACGGTCCTTCCACTCCCTCCATGATCAATGATCAAGATCTTCTCTGGGCCTTCGGACCTTTTCCTCCTTCACTTTCCTCTGGAGATCTAGATCTGGTGCCGCGTGTCCACCTAAACATCGATGGCTCTCGTCGTTTCTGGGACTTCGGCCTTCGGCGTTCTCAAATTTCAATAAAGGCAAATCTCCGGAGCAAATCCTTCCAGAGTGTCGGACCTTCTAACACTTGTCTTCCCTGATCCAACAGTTATCCAACGGAGTGAGTCTTCATCCTCCATGCGTCCCTTCACAAATCAATGATCCACATGCTCCCTTTAGGATCAACAACCCTTAAACACTTCGGCCTTCGGTGCTTGGGGATATTCCGAAACATTAATTCACAAAAACCCCAGAGTACGATCCTCCAAAGTCCACAATCTGGTGACACTTGTCCAACCCAGATCAATGACTATCATCTACTTCGACTATTTGGGCTTCAGCAATTTCAAACCCTTCTCTTTTGCGTTCTCCCGAAGTGATTTCACCCGTAGTTCATGATCTTTCGCCACATGCCCTTTCTGGATCTGGCGGTCCATATTCTCTTCGGGACTTCGGCTCTCTGGTGCTTTGGGATTCGGGAGTCTCAAACTCCTATGCACTCATTTCTCCCAGAGTGATTTCACCCGGAGACTCAGATCTGCTGACAACTGTCCCCTCGCAAATCGACGACCCTCGGCTCTTCGGCTATTCAGGGTTCATATGTTTCAACATTCCATCCCCCAACTTTCTCTTGATCTTACGATTCGTCGACATGTGTTCCTTTGATTCTGACGATTCAAATTACCTCCAGCTCTTCAACTCTTCAACTCTTTGGGCTTCGGAAGTTTCAAACTTTTGTGCACACGTTCCTCCCGGAGCGTCTTCACCCGAATTTGATGGGTTTTCACAACGTGTCCTCCCAGATGAAGGACGGCCCCAAATGACTTCGGGACTTTGGGACTTTAACTACACTACCCTCCTATGCGTACACAACGTTAAGGCTGATGCACTTCCATACGAATCCAACGATTATTGATTCTCTGTGCTCAGATCCAACAGATGGGATCTGTTCTTCTCCTCTGTGCTTCCGTTGTTCACTGGACGTTGATCTAATGATCCAAGATCCTCTCTACAACTGATCTGATGGTTATTATCGCTCCTCCTCCTAAGATTTTGACTTCTTCTGCCTTGGAAGAGTTTTGTCAGTGTTCAAAGGTTTTGGCCTTTGAACTTCCTCCTATGAACCCGACTATCTAGATCTCGATTGCGCTTCTGAAAGCATTATCCTTTCTGAGCTTTAGAACTTAGAATAAGTCTGTCACCCATGCATTCCTTGTGTTATCCCTTTTGATCTTGGTCTCCTCGAATATTTCGATCTCCCACGCACTCCTTGCGTTTCTAGGATTTCGTCAAACTCAAATCCGAAGGATTTCTTGAAAATAAATTATTCTTGTCCTCCTGGCGTTCTCCTTGCTCGATGCACACCTTGCAAAGCTTCTCCTTACAGAGTGTTCAGTAACTCTGTCTCTTTCTGAACTCAACACAGAGTTCTTTCTGTGCACTCCTTACACTTTTGTTGATGAAGGTTCAACGTTATCTCTCTTGAGCTCTTCTGAGGTTAACTCACCTCTGTCAATGCACTCCTTGTGAACTATGTGCACTCTTTGCACTCGAAAACTCAAAGAAGAGAAACAATTAAAACTTATTCAATACTTCACCAGTTTACGCATTCAAACCATGAAATACATAAAAACATAATAATGAACACAAATACATAAACACACTGTATGCAGGAAAAACTGCTTTTCTATTATCTATGTGTGTCTATATAGATGTTTACAAAAATTGGACTGCAACAGAGTCCCAGTTCTCTCAATTTTTCCTAACCTAACTCTCTCTCGAGTTCTTCTTCTGCTTTTAGACCTTCCTCGAGTTTTGCTTCTCCTATTCGACATTTCTACAAAGATCCCTCTCTCTCTCTTTTACAAAAACGAGGGCTCTACGAGCTTATCCTCTCCACCGCCTTAGTGTCATTATTGTCTCAGTTAAGACACCATACTCCTACAGCTCCATTACATAAATGAAAACTCCATATCTGACTCAGACCAAGACCAGCTTACAATCAACCATTTAAGGCGACTCTGTCCACTACCTGTACAAAGGTATGGCTTGGCATTTATCATCCTTACAACACAAATCCCTATAAGATTAGATTTTGAATTTAAAAATGGGAGGGTCAATGCCTCTCCTTCTCTGAAATGCACGTTGATGTGCTGTAATGCTGGCGCGTTGCTGAGGTTGAGTGATGCTCCTATATCAACAATCACTTAGCATCGTATCAATATTTTGCTAAGTTGTTCAAAAGCAGATTGGAAACAAAGAAGGATAGTTGAATCTTGATGACTCAGTTCAAACAGATTAAGAAGAAGGAGAACAAGATAGTGAGTGAATTTTACACTAGATTTGATAAACTATATAGCCAAATACTGAAGGATTTGTGCCCATCTGAAGTAGTTGTCCGTCTCCTCAATGTGAATGGATTTTAAGGGAAAGTTGGTTTCATTCTGACAGATAAGAAACCCAACACTTTGGAAAAATCCAAAGAATACAATGCATAAATCTAAGAGAATATTATTTACTCCAAGATTGAGCCATATCAGTATCCTCATACTAGGACAGAAGCAAAGACAAAGATGGAAACAAAGAGTGCACCAGATCCAATAACTCTCTTGTCTTAGAATCTTGATCAAATGAATGTTATGTTCATCCAAACTCAAAATCAAGCTAAGAACCAATTAACAAGTCTGGAAAGAAATCGATATGCTTTGAGACCTCCATTCATCAGACAACAGAGAGATACTACAGGTTGGAAGGTAAAACCTCAACAAGAGGCAAAGGCTCATGATACTTTGAACCCTATTCAGATGGTCAATTTGCAAGAATCACCATGGTGTTCTCCCTATCAATAACCTCATCCAAAAAATGAATGTCCTAGGAAGGAGGAAGACTCCACTGATAGTATGAACTTCATAGAAACAATTTGTGCTTTCCAGGATGATGATGAATATATAGACATTACCCACGAACAACTTGATGAAGTAAAAAAGATGGGAGGTGGAGATGGTTGACTCGGGGTGCTTAATCAATTGACCGAAGATCAGAGGAAATATTTGAAGAAGAGGGAAATCTTGACATATGCAAGAAGGAACAAAACTCATGTCCCTCCGCCAAAAAAGAAATCTCCATCTCAGCTAAGAAATGAAGCTCCACCTCAACCAACAAAGAAAGTTGTCCCACCTCCCCCACCTCCAGTTCAAGACTTTCTTCCAAGAACAACACAGGCAAATGAAGAAATCCAATTGAACATAGACATCCCAACAATGTTTGGAAAAATGAATATGTTAGTTTTTGTGGTAGAGATGTGCAAAATTCCTTTTGTCATAAGAGAAGTGTTGAAAGCATGGAAGGTACCAGATGAGGGAGAAGACCCTCCTGTGATATTAAACACCATGTACCATGGACGACAAAAGGATGCAAACCCTCCCTTTTATATTTCTTTGGGTGTGATTGGTCTTCACTTGAAAAATTGTATGTTGGATTATAGAGCCTCAACAAATGTGATGCATTTGAAGGTTATGAAACAACTTGGTTTGAAAACAACTTGCCCATATGGAAATGCCTGTCGCATTGATTCTAAGAAGGTGAAATTTTATGGTTTCATAGAATATGTGGAGGTCTATTTGGAAGATTTCCCTCATATTGACATCCTCATGAACATAGTAGTGATTGATGTTCTGGATGCTTGGGGAATGCTCTTATCAAGAAGTTGGGTTTCCATGCTTGGTATATTTCTCAGCATGGACCTTACTCATGCACATTTTCCTATGGGAGATGGTAATTTTGAGATTCTCTATAACCGAGAGGTGTCTACGAAACATGTGTTGGATTGAAATGATCCTGACTATAGTAGCAAGGATGACTTTGATGAGGCTCTAGATACCATTGAGTATGATCCATGGGGCTTTCCTTTTATGCAGGAGAACTGCATAGATACACTACTTCCAAGAACAAATGAATACAAAGAAAAACTTGCAAAATTCCAAGGAAAAGAGTTGAGGTCCATCAAGATACTGAAGATAAAAGAAATAAAAAAACATGAAAAGGTCATCAAAGATATGGTAAATGTAGAACCACCCTCATACACTTACATTGAAAACATACCTTGCATTAACTTTGGTGAAGGGAGCCTTGCACTCATGTGGGATAAGAGGAAGGGAAAGCCCAAGTATGATGAGAAGAATGATGTATTATGGCTTGGCCCTTATATCGTCAAGAAGAAGTCCGAGAAGGGAATCTATTACTTATTAGCCATGAATGGGAGAAAGATGTCATTACTAGTTGATGGGTCTCTTCTCCGACCCTATGTTCAAGGAATCATACTTCTTCAGAGCCCAAGCCCCAGGTAAGTGGGTAGGTCATCTTGCTTTCTTGAATTTTCATTATGCTTGCTCATCATAGTTTACTTGCATATCATTTTCACTTTTCATTTTTCTCTACTTGCATTTCTTGCATCATTGATTTATATCATTTTCCTTCATTATATTACATGTTAGTTTAGAAATTTTGAAAATGAAAAAATTTATTTTCTAAGATTAGTTGTCAATTTTGATTTTTGAGATTTTGATTATATGAACAAAGAATGAGCATGCCATCCTAGATGCCTAAACATGTTTGTCTATTTCGGTGTGTGTAGGCACAAGTCTTACAAGGAGATGTTTTGATTCTCATGCACTCTACAGCGAGAACATGTCCCCAAGTAGGAGCCACATGTTATCCCCCATTTCTAGCGATAACTAAGGAGATGATGTCTTAAGGCCCTCGGGTTGCATACATGGAGTAGCGAGAGACAGACCAACAGGCAGAGCCCCACATCACACCACTCATCACCATGAGGTCAATCGTTGCACCATTCACCAGACCAACTTGGCTCACAGAGGATAGCGGATCTTGCTCGATAAGGTAATGATTCTGGCATTCTGGTAAGTGTCATTTTAATAAATGAAGCATTTGAATATGTTGCAAAGGGTTCTTCCTTGATTTTGAAAACTTTTGCTTGGAAATTATGTTATTTTTTTTATTTCACCTTGGTGGTTGACATTGTGTCCTAGTAAGTGGTCACCCTCAAGGAAAGGGTTGCTACTAGGAATTCTCCTCGATTAGTCATCGTACCGCTCCCACACATACTTTCCACTTTCCATGTTTATTTCCCTTCATTTCTTCATCTTTTGGGTTTTTGGGCCACATTGACCCCAGAAGGGCTTGTACCTCATTTCATGGAAAGAAGGGGTTGAAGGCCCAGAGGCTTGTAGCTAGCAAAAGATAAAATCCAATCATAAAGGTTCCATATGCTCGCCCAAGGATCCCGATAATAATGAAATGGTTCTCACACAAATTTCAGGGACCCGTAAAATAAATAACTACTTGAACATGCCAACCAAGGTAGAGCATGTGTGGGCAATGTTTTTCATTCTTAGGTAGAAGTCCCACACATCGTCTTCATCTTGGGGAAGCATAGTGTGACTAGGGTAGAGTTAAGGTGGGAAATGTTTTTCATGCTTAGGTAGAAGTCCCACACATTGTCTTCAACTTGGGGAAGCATAGTGTGACCAAGGTAGAGTTAAGGTGGGCAATGTTTTTCATGCTTAGGTAGAAGTCCCACTTTAGTTTCAACATGGGAGCACTCTAATGAATTAAATGGTAAAAATGGCTTGGAAAAATCATGCATCATGGATGAAGGGTAGTCCACCCTCTACAAAGGCACCCATAAATGAGACAATATGAGCCCTTGTATGTCAAGAAACCCCATACCCAAAAGTGTTACCCCCGTCTACCTCATACTCTTCACATCACTTAGAGAGGGTCTAGTTGGGAAACACTCCTTGAATTGGGGAATGATTCACCGAATAGGTCACCATGACAACCCTCCCATACCTAAATTTGGCAAGTTGCATAAGGTCTTTGAGCATTTGTTTATTTTGAGAAGGGGCACTTGATGCACATGTTCGGGTGGTTCTTTCATTATGCATGGCTTACTTGACATGATGCTTGTCACTTGTGATACCTTGTAGGACAAATTTGCTTGTCTTTGTAGGGCCTTGATAGGTTGAAGACATTTCATGAAGGTGCAAGATCACTTGGACATTCACTTGGGGCTTAAATCCCACAGGATGGATGTTGCGCCCCCTCTCCTTCTAAAGTTGGATGATATACGTTGACTTTGGAGGCATGAGAGGACACCTAAAGGAAACATAGCTAGCCCCATGTTTCCCAACGTTTGACCATGGAGGCTCAAAAGATCACCTTTAGGTCATGACGTCATGCTTGGGGGCTAGAGTTTGCTAATGGTGGTGATGATTTGATGATGATATACCACTTTTTGGTGAAGAGAGAGACTTTGTCCATGCATTGGAGCATTGGGTGGCTTGGTCCATGGCCTTTGGAGGCCTAATGATCCAGAATATATTTGCAGAACGAAATGAATATAGATTATTATCAAAATATGCTTAACACAGAATAACAGATATACGGTAAAATTGGTTTCTATTCAATAAGGAAATAAGCTAAAACTGTAAAATGCAGCGGAAACAAGCTTGCTAGAATGGTGGTGACTTATCTCTGAGAAGAGATGTGACAGTTGTGCTCATTCGCAAGAAGATGATTACAATGAGGCTCTGAAGGTCTTTTACAATCAACAAGAATGTCAAAAACCCTAGACATCCAAAAAACCTAACCCTAAGAGATGAAGCGCCAAAAGTCATGTGGGCCCCGTTTGGGTAAGTTAGTACATCAACTTCCCGGGGTCGTAACTTTTGCATATGATATTTGTTTTGGGCGCACTATAACCCATTGGAAAGGTCTATCCGAGGAATACACATTTAGCTGCTAACTATCATAGGTCATTTTGTTTGTGGCGAGCCCTAAAAAACACTGTTTAGGGCGTCAAAACGGCCTTGCAAGTCAGGCACCCAAAAACTAGGGAAAAAACTGTCGGACTGGAAAACTGCCAAAATGAGCCGGTTCGAATAGGTGGAAGGCCACCTAAATCCATCTGGATCAATCCTCCCCCCTTAGGAAGCATTGGTCTCCATTGTGTTGAGTTCCCCCATCGGTTGAGGAAATTTTTGTTGAATTTGGCCACGGGTGAGCCACTTGCCTTGGTGCAAGAGCTGCCCTGCTTTGACAACTCGATAAAGATGGATCCTTTGCTGGTGAGTTCCCTTGATCTATTTGTCCACAATATGAACATGGATGATTTTCGTATGCAATCGAGGTTGATCTATGTTGGTGTCAGTTGTTCTGTTATCTCTGAGGCGTCCAATAATGGTTGGAAATATGGTCGAATGATATCCACGTTGAACACTAGGTGCAAGGCAAGGAAAGGAGGAATCTTGAGCTCAAAAGCATTATCACCCACAACTTTGGTGATGTTGTACGACCCATAACAGATGTAACACCCTATTTCTCCTAGCTTGTAAATATAACTATAATGGCCAAGAGATTATGGCGAACTCCATATGTGTGAATGTTGATTCGATGGACCTTTGTATGAAAGGTAAATAAATGTAAATATTTTTATTTACTAGAAAGTGGATAAGTGTTGTGTGTCTACTGGAAGGGGGGTGTACTTAGAAATATCACGAATTTTATACAAAGAGATGGTGAAGGGGACCAAGAATGGTTGCATTAACCTTCACCAAACCAGTACTTACTGGATTTAATTGCTTAGGACCAAAACAGTCCTCTAACCCATAAATGAATTACATTCAAGCTGGTAGGTGGGAAGACTTCCTCAAGAGTTAATGAGGGGATGGGGCATACCACCCATCTGTAAGGCTTCCAGACTTGACCGCGGGTTGGGAATTTGAGCCACACGTAACCTTGCTAAAAGAGGCAAGAAAGGAAGGTGTGGTAGGAAGGAAGGGAGACCTGTGAAGAGTGCAGAGACGGGAGGTGAATCTTTTGGGTTCAAGAAAGAAATGGAAATAAGCATTATGGTTATAGGAAATGGTGGGGAAGGTTATGATACAAGCTGATAAACGATGTCGGTCATCCTTGCTTGGTATCGTGTAAACCATTTCCAAGACCCTGCGGGAGGAGGAGAGTAACCTCTGTCCCTACTATTGTTGGGCCAGTAGAAAAGATTGTATAGCAGAGCATCGTGGTCAAGCTCGGGGGTGGCTAGTGGTAAATCCATTTGGAGTGACTGAGCCTATGGTTGGGTGGAAATAGGCACCCCTTCCAGTAGTCGCTTCACGTTGTTTGGTTCTGATAAGTATTTGTCTTGCTTTATTCGTTGAACTGGAATGATAGATGAATACTTGGACTTATGCATATGTGTATTTATAAATGTTTTCTATGTGGAATGGCTATGTCATGTATATGATTTCATCTCCTTATAAATTTACACTTCCAAATGATAGACTGCATGCTCAGCTTAACTTCAAAGGCTTCCTGGGGCACAAGTTGTTAAGATGGTCAAGATAGGGGATATTGTGTCAACCCAAAACCATCCGTCCGAAGAAGATACCTCTCCCAAACCCCTTAGTCGTGCGACCAGAATGCCAGACCCAAGCCCTTAACCCTTTAATGGTAAATCTTAGGAGGGGTAGCGAAGTTGAAGCCTTGAAAAGAGAAGGTCTCTTCATTTAGAGATGAGTGGAAGAGGTTCGTTCAAAAGGACCCAGATGACCGATACCTAGGAAGTGAAGTTGAAGCCTTGAAAAGAGAAGGTCTCTTCATTTAGAGATGAGTGGAAGAGATCCATTCAAAATGACCCACATGACCGATACCCAAGAACCTTGGGCTAAGCGCAAGGAAACCATCTTCTCTTGGCTTCATAACTCCTAAAGTCCGAGACTTCGGAGTAAGACCGGCCTTACTAGCCTTATGCGGGTTGAAGGTGACCGAGAGACTCGATCTTCCGAGAGATTGACCACCGATAAATGGTTTTCCAAGTGGCTAGGTGGACCTATCTCACTAAATTAAACCAAGGCCCGAAGGCTAGAGCTATGAAGGGCCCAATACCATAGAACGCGGGATCTTTCAGATCCTTTCCCCACTGTTGCTATATTGGGGACACGTGGCACTAGTCCCTCTACTTCGGAGATTGGAACTTTAGAGGGAAAGATGAGTTTGCTTGGTAATACTCCCAAACATCGAAACCTCGAGATAACCAGAGTCGTAGATTTATAGGTCTATGTGACTGGATCTCAACCGTGAGATCTGAGGGATGTAGGAGACACTCAGCCCAAGTTGACGAGGTACAATGACATCATCCCTGGTGACATGGAACCAATCTTAACAAGCCATGTGCCACCCAGTTTCTTGTGCATCGCCTACCTCTGGGGTACATCTAAACCATCCATTAGAAAGGATAGGTGTCGACATCTCCCGCGCTCTGTAGTGGAAGCACTCCAATAGAGTGGAAGAGTGGGAGGGTCGAGAACTCAGGAAGCCTAAAACTCAAAGTCAATCTCAGTCGTTGGTTGTGACCGGAATGTGGACTGTCGATTTGACCCACATCTGTCTGTGAGTTCAGATTTCGACGGAATCATAGTCAAGTGAGTTGGGGACTCCCGAAGCCTGAAACCCGAAGTCAATCTCAGTCGTTGGTTGTGATCAGAGTGTGGACCGTCAATTTGACCCACATCTATCCATGAGTTCAGACTTCAGCAGAGTCATAGTCAGGTGAGTTAGGATCATCCAAAGTCTGAAGTCCTGACGCACGCGAGGACCTATGGAGTCGGATCCACGTGGAGGTCTCGTGGCCTCGACCAATGAATATTCGAGGAACTCGGGAGGGGTGTAATAGCCAGTTCTGAGTTCAGTTCTGAGTGTGGGGACCATGACTGGAAAGACCTAGACGAGATGAATGAGATTTGAGACCCCACATGGAGGTCTTCAGTTCTTAAGAAGAACGAATTTTTAATGCCCCACCGTGGGTGTTTTACAAATTGGTATCAAAGCAAGGTTACAACACTTAGCCTACTTGGGCTCATGGATGAGTTTTTTAAAAAACATATTTAGAGTACTCTTAAGAGTGACACCCTATCTTAACTCTTCCTTAAGAGTCTGGTTAAACTATTATTGAGGAAAATAATGTAACTTTCTACTATGTGTGTGCATTTAAGAGATTTGAACTGTGTATTGTTCATAAACTAAAATAATGGTGGCTAACAACAAATGTTTTGTCAGCACGTAAGCAGTCAGTAAATCACAGGAAAACTGCAAGCATAAAGGATGGTAACGCGCCATGAAGTGGGGGATAGCTCCCACAATAGAGACAAAGAATCTGATGAGAGGAGGGTGGTAGAGACTCCTTCGGATCTGGATGAGACTGTAAGGAGCCTCATGGAAAAGTTACAGAGCTATAAGGCCGACAACGAGAGATTGATAAAAGAGCAAGAGAAACAAACAGAAATTAATGCAGTCCTGCTGCAGAGTTTATCCAACATACAGAGACAGCTGCAGCATGGACCTGCCACCAATCATGTGGACCGATGAAAGACGAAGAGGAGCTGAAGTCCACCTGAGATACAAAAGTGTGGTCCCATAAGTGCCCACACTAGGAGGAGTACCTCGAGGAAGTTCCAACCTGGAGACAAGGGACACTCATCGGGAGAATCCTCTAGAAAGGAAAATGGTGACTCAAAAGGATCTTCTAGTAGTAAAAATAGCTCACATTCCTAAAGGAAAAGGAAGAAACGAAAGCATTCCAAAAGTCATGACCCAGAAGAGTTCAAGAAATCCAAACCACCCTCTTTCGATGGTGAGATTAAGAAAGGGGAAGAGGCAGAAGCCTGGCTGCTTGGACTAAAGAAGTACTTCATAGTCCATGATTTCTCTGAAAACTTGAAGGCTCGAATAACCACCTTAAACCTAAATGGGAAGGCCTACATTTGATGGGAACACCTTAAGAATGTGAAAGGGATCCATGAAGAGGACATATCTTGGAAACAGTTTGAGAAACACTTCAAGAAGAGGTATCTGTCAGAAAAATATTTCGACGAGAAGACTAAAGAGTTCTAGGAACTCAAACTGGGACAACTCACCATAGAGGAATATGTCAATAAATTCCTTGAGTCGTTGAGGTATGTACCCTACATAAAAGAGGAAAAGGTAAAAGTGAAACGATTTATCAATGGGTTACCTCGGAACTACCAGAACAGGATTGAGTTTGACGAGTCAAATAACTTAGAAGACGTTATCTGAAAGGCAAGGTATTGTTATGAACAGTTCAGGTGTCAGACAAAACCTCGCAAGGACTGGAAGCAAGAGAATAGTTCGGGGTTCAAGAAGAAGGGGTTTAAATCCCCAAGATTTAAGAACTATAAGAAGGATTCAAGGATGAGCCTTCCTACCCGAAGTGTGCACCAATAGAATTTCCCCTCCCATAGTGGAAACAAACTTTTTGGATCAACCGCAGAAAAGACCGACAACCCAAAGAAGGAACCCTTGAAATGTTGGGGTTGTGGAGAAGACCATCTACTGAGGGACTGTCTACACGGACAACAAAACAGTAGGAGAGTTTACAACATCCAAGAAGAGACCACCGTCAATGATGTGGCTATGAGTATGCCAAGAATTTATGCAATCATGGATAATAAACAAGTCGACCACCAAGCTTCAGTGGTTGAGATGGAAGGTATGATCGCCAACCATCCAGTTTCTATTTTAATTGACCTTGGTTCTAATTTGAGTTATGTGGCCCCTCGAACTGTAGACAAGTGTAAATTGCAGCCATATAGACATGTTAGGCCATGGTTGGTACAACTAGCCACCGACACCAAAAGAAAAGTAGCGGAGGTCATACCAGCTTACCAATTCATTATGGATGGATTGCCCACCCAAGCTACCCTTAACATACTTCCCCTAGGATCTTAGGAACTGTTGATTGGCATGGGCAAGCTAGATGCATATAAAAATAAGTTATACTATTACCATAAAACTTTAGAATGTATAAATGAAGAAGGGAGAAAGATAACCCTTCGGGGAATCCAGAAGCATGTCTCAGTGAGGCGAATATCAACCCTTCAAATGAAGAAGTATTACAGAAAGGGATGTCCTCTATACACAATACAGGTGTTGAAGACTATTGAGGATGACAGACCAAACCTAGAGGACCACCCCCTATTAAGGGAGTATAGAGATGTGTTTCCAGAAGAGGTATCGGGTTTACCCCGGAGAAGAGACATTGACTTCTCGATATAACTTGCACCAGGAGCGATGCTAGTGTCTAGGACACCCTATAGAATGAGTACACATGAACTAGTTGAGCTCAAGCTACATCTAAAATAAATGATGGACAAAGGCTACATCCGACCCAGTGTATCTCCATGGGGAGCACGAGTCCTTTTTGTGAAGAAGAAAGATGGCACATTTTGACTGCGTGTAGATTATAGACAACTCAATAAGGCAACCATAAAGAACAAGTACCCCTTGCCAAGAATTGATGACTTGCTCAACCAATTGGGGGTGCTTCCTTTTTCTCAAAGATTGACTTGAGATCTGATACCATCAAGTCTGAATCAAGGATGAAGACATCCACAAAGCTGCACTATGAATTTGTGGTAGTACCATTTGGATTAACCAATGCCCCTGCCACTTTTATGTGCTTAATGAACAATGTACTCAACAAATTCCTAGACAAATTTGTATTGGTTTTTATTGATGATATCTTAATCTACTCCAAGAATAGAGAGGAGCATGAAGAACATCTTAGACTTGTACTTCAAGTACTAAGAGAGCATCATCTCTAAGCTAAGTTTAGCAAGTGCGACTTTTTCCAGAAGCAAATACATTACTTGGGCCATGTTATATCTGAAGAAGGGGTGGCAGTAGACCTTGACAAGATCAAATCTATCATGGAATGGCCTACCCCAAAGGATGTTTCAGATATCAAATCCTTTATGGGCTTAGCGAGATACTATAGGAGGCTTATAAAAGGATTTTCCAAGATTGGTTGTCCAATCACTGCCCTCCAGAATAAGGGGGTTAAATTCATTTGGACATTGGAATGTGAAGAAATATTTCAGTCACTAAAATACCTTCTGACCCACGCACCCATGTTGAAGATCGTCAACCCCAATAATGATTTCCTCATGTGTATAGATGCCTGCAAGGAAGGACACAGAGGAGTCCTTATGAAAGAAGGATGTGTGATTTTCTATGAGTCCAGAAAATTGAATGAGCATGAAATCAATTATGTTACCCACGATTTGGAGTTGGTTGCCATAGTGCATGCTTTAAAAATGTGGAGGCATTGCCTCATGGGTAGGAGATTTGTACTTCTGAAAGACCATTGCGGGTTGAGACACATGTTTGATCAACCAAAACTCAATGTAAGTCAAGCTAGATGGATGGCACTCCTTAGTAAGTTTGATCTCGAAATCAAACATATCAAAGGAAAGGAAAACAAGGTGGTCGATGTCCTTAGCAGAAGTATGAAAACAATTCGCCTAGCAGCAATGAGCACCTGTGAAACGAATGTCAGAGAAAGAGTCAGGAATGCACAAGAAATAGATGCATTCTTCAAGACCGTGACATCATACCTGAAACAAAAACCCACATGGCTAAAGTATGAAGGCTACCAGATGTTGGACGAAGGTCTGTTGACTTACTGAAACAGATTGTATATTCCAAGTTGTGATGACTTAAAGAGGTTCATAATGGACAAACTACACAAGAGACCATACACTGGTCATCCGGGTTATCAAAAAATGGTCACGACCACTGAGAAGCAATTCTGTTGGCCTGGATTGAAAAAGGATATAGCTGAATATCTAGCTAAATGTCTAGAATGCCAACAAGTTAAGGCAGAGCATCGACACCCAGCAGGGTTGATACAACCTCTACCGATTTTAGAATGGAGATGGGAAACCATCTCCATGGATTCCATCATTGGATTACCAAAATCGGCCAGACAGAATTATGCCATCATGGTAGTCGTGGATAAGTTGAGCAAGTGCGCTCACTTCATTCCCGTCAAATTGACGTGCAAGGCAATAGATATTGCCAACATATTCATAAAGGATATATTAAGGTTGCATGGCATGCCTAAGGAGATTGTATCTGACAGAGACACGAAATTCACTTCAATCTTTTGGAAATCCTTAATGGCTGGTTTTGAGACTAAACTATTGTTTAGCACCGCCTATCACCCTCAAACCGATGGACAGACAAAAAGAGTAAACCAAATATTAGAAGACATGCTAAGGATGCATGTAATGCATCAACCTAAGAAGTGGGAAGACTACCTGCCACTGGTAGAATTTGCCTACAACAATGGTTATCAAGAATCATTGAAGATGAGCCCTTTCGAAGCCCTCTATGGTAGACAGTGCAAGACTCCAGTCAATTGGAGTAATCTAGTAGATAGAATTTCAATCGGACCTGGCATGCAGAAGGAAATGGAACAACAAGTGGTTCAAATAAAACAAAATCTAAAAATTGCTCAGGATAGACAAAGATTTACGCCGAAAAAAAGAGAACCCCCAGAGAATTCAAGACAGGAGACCATGTCTATCTCAGAGTTACGCCCAGGAAGAGTTCCCTAAGGATGGGAGCTTGTACCAAACTGGCACCTCGGTATTGTGGACCCTTTTAATTTTTAGATAGAGTGGGACTTGTAGCCTATAGGCTAGCACTCCCTCCCATAGTAAAGGCACATAATGTTTTCCATGTTTCATTATTGAAAAAATATGTACATGATTCTAATTATGTAATTGACTAGTTTGTGATCCAGGTGGAATCGGAGGGAGAATTCCTGCCAAAACCTCAATGCATACTAGACACGAAGGAAACCCCACTCAAAAACTGAACCATTGCACAGTTCAAGGTGTAGTGCAAACACTTTGGCCCAAATGAGGCCACATGGGAAATGGATGATGCCATGACACATGCATATCCATTTTTGTTCACTTTTGTATATACAGAGCACGTTGATAAATAGAACATCGACAATGATGTTCCTTTAAAGGGGAGGGAATTGTAACACCATGTTTCCCCTAGCTTGTAAATATAACTATAATGGCCAAGAGACTATAGTGAACTCCATATGTGTGAATGTTGATTCAATGGACCTTTGTATGAAAGGTAAATGAATGTAAATCTTGTTATTTAATAGAAAGTGGATAAGTGTTGCATGACTACTGGAAGGGGGCTGTACTTATAAAGATCACGAATGCTATACAAAGATATGGTGAAGGGAACCAGGAATGGTTGTGTTAACCTTCACCAAACTAGTACTTACTGAATTTAATTGCTCAGGACTAGAATAGTCCTCTGACCCATAAATGAATTACGGTCAGGCTAGTAGGTGGGAAGACCTCCTCAAGAGTTAATGAGGGGATGGGGCATAACACCCATATGTAAGGCCTACAGACTTGAATACGGGCTAGGGATTCGAGCCACATGCAAACTTGTTGAAAGAGGCAAGAAAGGAAGTTGTGGTGGGCAGGGAGGGAGACCTGCAAAGAGTGCAAAGACATGAGGTGAATCTCTCAGGTTCAAGAAAGAACTGGAAATAAGCGTTCTGGTTATAGGAAATGGTGGGGAAGGTTATGATACAAGATGATAGACAAGGCCGATCCTCCTTGCTTGGTATCGTGTAAACCATTGCCAAGACCCTGCGGGAGGAGGAGAGTAGCCTTCGTCCCTACTGTTGTTGGGCCAGTATAAAAGATTTTAAAGCATAGCATTGTGGTTTAGCTTGGGGGTGGCTAGTGGTAAATCCGTTTGGAGTGAATGAGCCTATGGTTGGGTGGAAACGAGCACCCCTTCCAGTAGTCGCTTCACGTTTTCTGGTTCTGATAAGTATTTTTCTTGCTTTATTTGTTGAACTGGAATGATAGATGAATACTTGGACTTATGCATATGTGCATTTATAAATGTTTTCTGTGTGAAATGGCTATGTCATGTATATGTTTTCATCTCCTTGTAAATTTACATTTCCAACTAATAGTCTGCATACCCAGCTTAACTCTGGAGGCTTGTCGGGGCACAAGTTATTAAGATGGTCAAGATAGGGGATATTGTGTCGACCTGAAACCATCGGTCCGATGAAGATACCTCTCCCAAACCCCTTAGTCGTGCGACTGGAATGCTAGACCCAAGCCCTTAACCCTTTCATGGTAAAGATCGAGAGGGACAACAAACTTGAAGCCTTGAAAAGAGAAGGTCTCTTCATTTAGAGATGAGTGGAAGAGATCTGTTCAAAAGGACCCACATGACCGATACCCAGGAAGCAAAGTTGAAGCCTTTAAAAGAGAAGGTCTTTTCGTTTAGAGATGAGTAGAAGAGATCCATTCGAAAGGACCCACATGAATAACACTCGGGAACCTTGGGCTAAGCCTAAAGAAACCATGTTCTCTTCGCTTCGTAACTCCTGAAGTCCGAGACTTCGGAGTAAGATCAACCTTACTAGCCTTACGCACATTGAAGGTGACCAAGAGACTCGGTCTTCCGAGAGATTGACCGGTGATATATAGTTTTCCAAGTGGTTGGCTGGACCTATCTCGCCAAATTAAACTGAGGCCCAAAGCCCCAAAGGCTAGAGCCACGAAGGGCCCAGTACCGTAGATCACGGGATCTTTTGGATACTTTCCCCACCGTCGCTATATCATGGACGCGTGGTGCTAGTCCCTCTACTTCGGAGATTGGAGCTTCGGAGGGAAAGAGGATTTTGCTTAGCAATAATCCCAAACGTCGAAACCCCGAGATAACCATAGTCGTAGATCTAAAGGTCTATGTGACTGGATATCAATCGTGAGATCTGAGGGATGTAGGAGATGATCAACCCAAGTTGACGAGGTACAGTGATGTCATCCCTGGTGATGTGGAACCAATATTAACGAGCCAAGTGCCACTTAGTTTCCTACGCATTGCCTACCCCCAGGGTACATCTAAGTCATCCATTAGAAAGGACAAGTGTCAACATATCCCACACTCTGTAGTGGAAGCACTCCAATATTGTGGAAGAGTGGGAGTGTCAAGAACTCCAGAAGCCCAAAACCCGAAGTCAATCTCAGTCGTTGGTTGTGACAAGAGTGTGGACCGTCAATTTGACCCGTGTCTATCTGCCAGTTCAAACTTCAATGAAATTGTAGTCAGGTGAGTTGGGGACTCTCAAAGCCTGAAACCCGAAGTCAATCTCAATCGTTGGCTGTGACTAAAGTGTGGACCATCAATTTGACCTGCATCTGTCCATGAGTTCGGACTTCGACGGAGTCGTAGTCAGGTGAGTTAATCATTCGAAGTGCAAAGTCCTGACACGCATGAGGACCTATGGAGTCAGATCCACCTAGAGGTCTCGTGGCCTCAACCAATGAACATTTGAGGAACTCAGAAGGGGCGTAACTGCCAGTTCTAAATTTGGTTATGAGTGTGGGGACCGCGACGGAAAAGCCCTCGACGAGCTGAATGAGATTTGAGACCCCGCATGGAGGTCTTGAGTTCTTAAGAAGAATGAAATTTCGATGCCCCGGTGTGGGTGTGTTACAACAGAGTGGGCGAAGCTTCTGATGGGGTCTTGTAATGCGCTCTTTTTGCAAGTGCAATCAAACTTTGTCGCCCTCTGAAACTTATGTGGCACCCGGTGTTGATCATGGCATTCCTTGTACTTGTCATTGGATTTTTGTAGGATATCATAAACTTGTTGACAGATGTGTTGGATCCTCTCAATGAACCAGGTGGCTTTGTCAACTTCAGTTGGAACAGAAGATGAGTCGGTCGAGGTGACCGCAAGGGGTAGTGCAACATCTATGGGACCCAATGGTTGGAATCCCAACCCCATCTCAAAGGGGCTATGGCTGGTTGAGCTATAGAGGGCTCGATTGTAGCTATTTTGAACATAGAGGAGACTCTCATCCCATGTGCAAGGGTGCTTGGAATTATACATGTGCAGGATATGCATGATCATTTGATTTACGACCTCAGTTTGGCCACCTGTCTGGGGGTGGAAGGTTGTGGTTTTGGTGAGCTTGGTGTCCAACAGTGACCAGAGGCTTGACCAGAATGTGTTGAGAAATCGACTATCCCAATTTGAGACAATGTTTTGTCGCATTACAAAATGTATCCAAACTCATTCAAAGAAGAGCTTGCTAGTGGCCTCTATTGTGATGCTCCTCTTGTAGGCAGCCAAAATCGCCATCTTAGAAAAGCGATCCACAACCACAAAAACGCAAGCATTGCCTCGCTTGGTGGACAGGAGGCCTGACATGTAGTCCATTGAGATGGATTCCCATGGCCTGTTAGGAGTAGGAAGAGGGGTGTACATGCCCTGTTTCTTATTAGTCGGTTTGGCAATTGCGCAGGCAGTGCAGGACCTAATACGCTTGCTGACCTCCTATCAAAATTTCGACTAGTAGAAATGTTTCTGCAGCATTTCCACTGTCTTTTCGACCTTCAACTGTCCTACCACCCAGCTGTAGTGGGCTTCCTAGATCAGCTTTGCTCGCTCGCTTGATGGATCGCAGATATGGCCCAGACAGCACAACAACCCGTCTTGAAGACGGAAATTAGCACCAACTACGTTTGCGCCCAAAATTTGGTAGGTGGTGGCAAAGTTCGGGTCTGTCTCATAGAGTTGGGGCCATCCAAAGGTATCATGGCCGCAAGAGTCTAGCACTGTAGTGAGTTTCGTGACTGGTGGTCTGCTGAGGCAATCAACGACGTGGTTGGTGCTTCCCATTTTATAGTTGATGTTGAGGTGTAATTGTTGCAAGTACGTGGATCACTTCTGATGGTGGTCATTCTGCAATTTGCCTTGTGTCTGCATGAACTGCAGTGGCTTATGATCAGTGTGGATGATTGTCTCCTTCCCAAGAATGTAATGTCTCCATGGCGGCAGGCTTGCACAATGGAGTACATTTCTTTGTCGTAAGTATGGTACTTACGGACAACATCAGATAATGTCTAACTATGATAGGCCATGGGGTGTCTGTGTTGAGTGAGAACGACGCCCACAACATAGTTTGAAGCATCTGTCTCGATCTCAAAGGGTTGTTGTAGGCCTGGTAGTGAAAGTACTAGGGTTGAGCACAAGCATTGCTTCAAATCATTGAATGCTTGTTGTTGGGACTGACCCCACACAAATTTTTCCTTACCACCACCCTTGGTTACTTGGTTGAGGGCCCATGCAATATGGGAGAATCCCAACACGAACCTGTGGTAGAAATTGGCAAGGCCCAAGAAGCTCTGAAGCTCACTGAGTGTGGTTGGGGCTGGCCAGTAACGAATGACTTGGATTTTGGCTGGATCCACATGTATGCCATGTTGATCAATGATGTATCCCGGGTAATGAACCATGTCCATGCCGAAGGAGCATTTTTCCTAGTTGGCGTAGAGTTGGTGTTGCCGCAGGGTGTGCAGAACCTGTAAAATATGTTGCAAGTGTTCTGCCCAAGTCTTGTTGTAAATGAGGATGTCATCCACATACACCACTACAAAAGTATTGGTGAATGGTCGCATGATATCGTCCATAATCCTTGTGAAAGTGGTTGGGGCATTTGTCAAACCAAAGGAAATAACCAACCATTCAAAAAGACCTTCCTTTGACTTGAAGGTGGTCTTCCATACATCTATTTGTTCTATCGGGACCTGGTGGTAGCCAGACTTTAGATCAATGTTACTGAAGTATTTTTCCCCCATGAGTTGATCAAGGAGGTCTTCGATTCGGGGAATCGGGTACTGGTTTCTGACTGTGATTTTATTCAAGGCTCGATAATCAATATAGAGTCGCCAGGTTCCATCTTTTTTCTGTACCAACACGATTGGGCTCCTGCAAGGTGATGAGATGGGAGGGATGTTCCCCTTGTGGAGCAGTTCTTGGATTTTCCACTTTATATCCTCATTCTCTAACAAAGAACGATGCTAGATTGGCCCATTGGGTAGGAGTGCGTCGGGGGTTAGATCGATGGGGTGCTTGACTTAACAGTGCAGAGGTACCCGAGTAGGTGAGTAGAAGATATCTGAGTATTATTCCATGACCTTATCCACTTTCTTATGTTGTGTGGATGATCTAGATGGATATCGGTGGCCACCCACCTTTTCCAACTGGCTCAAAACAGTTTTCTGGCAATTTTGGTATTTTACTATTTTTAGCAGTTTTCACTTTCGGAGCCGTTTTGAGGCCCTAAACGATGTTTTTTGGGAAAATAGCTTTGCAATATTTAAGATCCTTTAATATTGTGCCTAAAGTGAATCTCCTCGATGATACCTTTCCAACGGACTATCATACGCCTAAAACGGAGATCGTATGCAAAAGTTACGACCCCGAGAAGTTGATGTACTAACTTACCCAAACGGGGCCCACATGACTTTTGGCGCTTCATCTCCTAGGGTTAGGTTTTTGGATGTCTAGGGTTTTTCACATTCCTGCTTATTATAAAAAGGCCTTTAGAGCCTCATTGTATTCATCTTCTTGCGAATGAGCATAGCCATCAGATCTCTTCTCAGAGATAAGCCGCCACCATTCCAGCAAGCTTGTTTCCACTGCATTTTACAGTTTTCAGCTTATTTCATTATTGAATAGAAAACTAGTTTTATTGTATCTTTGTTATTTTGTGTTAAGCACCTGTTAATAATCTATATTCATTTCGTTCTGCTCATAAAATTTGGATCAGTGGTATCAGAGCGGTCTGCTCCTTGTCATCTTAATGCATGTCCCCAACGAGATCGGAGTACAAAGAGTTGGGTTTCGAGCTTGTTTCTCTTAAGGACAAAAGCTCTCGCATGCCCAAGCGACCTCTCATGGCAGGAGAAAAGAAAGATGATGGGATAGGAGATCCTTTCAAACTATTGATTGAGGAATCCCTCACACAATAGAGGAACGAGATGATGGATAGTTTCGCGCAAATCCTTCGGTGGCTACCAACAAGCGACACATCTTCTTCGAACGGAGGCACTGCCCCCTTCAAGGTACAAATAAACTTCAATATTCCTATATTTGAAGGTCAAATAGATGCAGATGTTGTAGACAAGTGGTTGAATCTACTAGAAGGGTATTTTTCTATCCATAACTTTTCGAATAGAGAAAATATTACATTTGTGCTCCTCAAAGTTGTTCCCCATGTCAAAGATTGGTAGGAAACTTTCTGTGAGCAAAAGGAAACAGAGGAACCCTCATTATTTTCAGTCATGGCCAACTGGGAATCCTTCAGGGATGCTATTAAGGAACAATACTACCCTGTCGAAAGTTATGACGACCTGTATACCAAATGGACTACACTGCGGCAAGAAAGAGACCAAGCAGTGCTAGATTTCACAAATATCTTCCATACCTTGCGCAAAAAGTTGGGTATCAAAGAATCAAAGCGACATCTGGTGCTCAAGTATCGTGGTGCTCTACATAGATACATCCATACTGAAATGGAATTTCTAGACATCTCATCCTTGGGCGCGGCCTATAGATATGTCGTCAAAATTGAGCAGAAGCTCAAACAAAAGACGCAGCTATTTGGGCCTGGAAACCCCTCACAACAAACGCCAGGAAAGGGCGGCCCCAACCTACAAAACAAAGGATAGAGCAAAGATGCACAGTATTAGGACAACCAGTCCAAGCCACAAGAAAATAAGGACATCGGAAAGATAAAGAAAGATATCGAGAAGTGGTGCGACTTCTATAAGAGCCCTTGGCATAACACTGTTGACAGTCTCTCAAAGCAGTCGCTAGTGGCCGAAGTGAAAGCCTCTAAATCAGATGTGGATTCTGACTCTAAGCCAGAACCAGAATGGGGAAGATGGATCATTGACGCGGAACCCGGTGTCACCATTGCTACCACCAAGCTCCAGCCTGGTGAATGAGACGAGCCAGAAGAAGGAGAGCGCCTCTTCCATTCACAGATGTGGGTAAAAGGCACCCTGCTACACTTCATCATTGATAGCGGTAGCTAGAAGAACCTCATCTCAGCAGAGGTTGTCAACCGGCTAGCCCTGCCAAAAACGTCGCACCCACAACCCTACACCATTGGATGGCTCCGCCAAGGAAGTGATCTTCGCGTCAGCTAACAATGTCGACTATTGTATGGCATCAAGCCCTTCAAAGACAAGGTATTATGTGATGTTCTTTTGGGCCAACCTTATTTATGGAAACGTCATGTTGTATATGAGTCTAGGCCTCGTAGTGTTATTATTACTTTGAACGGGAAATTGTACAGGATACCCAAGGCAGTCCCACCTAGTGTTATTTCCTTGATCTCTGCTAAGCAATGTAGGAAGGTCATCTCTTAGACGGGGAAGTTTGTATTCTTCGTGATTCACTCTCAGAATAAGCGAAAGATCACAACCACATCTAGGGTCTATGTGACCAACCTCTCCACACAGTAGAAGCAAGTAGATAAGGTCGTGGGAGAATAATCAGATATCTTCACCTCACCTACAGGGGTACTTTTGCACTGCCAGGTTAAGCACCCCATCGATCTGACCCCTGGCACACTGCTACCCAATGGGCCAGTCTATCACCGCTCTTTGTTAGAGAATGAGGAGATCAAGTGAGAGATCCAAGAATTGCTCCACAAGGGGCACATCCGTCCCATCTCATCATCTTGCGGGAGCCCAATCATGCTGGTACAAAAGAAAGATGGAACTTGGCAACTCTATATTGATTACCAGGCTCTGAATAAAATCGTAGTTAGAAGCTGGTACCTAATTCCCTGAATCGATGACCTCCTTGATCAACTCACGGGGGGCAAATACTTCAGTAAGATTGATCTGAAGTCTAGCTACCACCAGGTCCCGATAGAACAGACAAATGTATAGAAAAATGCCTTCAAGTCAAAGGAAGGTCTTTTTGAATGGTTGGTCATGCCCTTTGGTTTGACAAATGCTACAACCACTTTCATGAGGATGATGGACGATATCCTGCGACCATTCTCCAATACTTTTGTAGTGGTGTATCTGGATGACATTCTAATTTACAACAAGACTTAGGCCGAACACTTGTAGCATATTCAGCAGGTTTTGCACACTGCGGTAGCACAAGCTATATGCCAACTTGGAAAAATGCTCCTTCGGCATGGACAAGGTCCACTACCTGGGCTACATCATTGATCAGCATGGTGTACATGTGGATCCAGCCAAGATCTAAGTGATCTGTGACTAGCCAGCCCCAACCACACTCACTGAGCTTCGGAGCTTCTTGGGCCTTGCCAATTTATACCGCAGGTTCGTGTTGGGATTCTCCCATATTGCATGGGCCCTTAGCCAAATAAACAGTGGTGGTGGTAAGGCGAAATTTTTGTGGCGTCGGTCCCAACAACAAGCGTTCGATGATTTGAAGCAATGCTTGTGCTCAGCCCCAGTACTTTCACTACCAAACCTGCAACATCCCTTTGAGATCAAGACAGATGCTTCAGACTATGTTGTGGGCGTCATTCTCACTCAGCACAGCCACCCCATGTCCTATCATAGTGAGACACTATCAGATATTGTCTGTAAGTACCCTACTTACGACAAAGAAATGTACTCCATTGTGCAAGCCTACTGCCAATAGAGACATTACATTCTTGTGAAGGAGACAGTCATCCACACTTATCATAAGCCACTGCAATTCATGCAGACACAAGGAAAATTGCAAAATGACCGCCATCAAAAGTTGTTCACATACTTCGAGAAATTCCACCTCAACATCAAGTATAAAACAAGAAGCACCAATCACATCACTGATTGCCTCAGTAGACCGCCAGTCGCGGCACTCAGCACGGTGCTAGATTCTTGCGGCCATGAGACCCCTAGATGGGCCCAACTCTATGAGACAGACCCTGACTTCGCCACCACCTACAAAATGTTGGGTGCAAACACAGTTGTCGATGATTTCCATCTTCAGGATGGGTTGTTGTGTCGTCTAGGCCATATTTGTGTTCCATCAAGCGAGCGAACGAAGCTGATCTGGGAAGCCCACTACAGTCGGGCAACATGACACTTCATTATCGAAAAGACAGTGGCGATGCTACAGAAACATTTCTACTGGCAGAAACTTCGACATGAGGTCACCAAGTATATCAGGTCCTGCACTGCCTGCGTTATTGCCAAACCGACCACTAAGAAATAGGGAATGTACACCCCTCTTCCTACTCCTGATAGGCCATGGGAATCCATATCAATGGACTACATGTCGAGCCTCCCGTCCACCAAGCGGAAAAATGACTGTGTTTTTGTGGCTGTTGATTGCTTTTCTAAGATGGCGATTATGGTTGCCTACAAGAAGAGCATCACAACAGAAGCCACTGCCAAGCTCTTCTTTGAACGAGTTTGGGTACATTTTAGAATCCCACAAACCATTGTCTCAGATCAGGATAGTCGATTTCTCAACACATTCTGGTCGAGCCTCTGGTCACTATTGGACACCAAGCTCACCAAATCCACGGCCTTCCACCCCCAGACAGATGGCCAAACCGAGGTTGTAAATCGAATGATTGTGCATATCCTTTGCATGTATAATTCAAAGCACCCCTGCACATGGGATGAGAGCCTTCCCTATGTCCAGCATAGCTACAATCGAGCCTTCCATAGCTCAAATAGCCATAATGCCTTTTAGATGGGGTTGGGATTCCAACCATTGGGTCCCATAGATGTTGCACTTCCCCTTGCAGTCACCTCGACCGACTCATCCCCTACTCCAACTGAAGCTGACAAAGCCACTTGATTCATTGAGTGGATCCAACACATCTGCCAACAGGTTCAGGATATCCTACAGAAGTCCAATGACAAGTACAAACATCGCCATGATCAACATCAGGTGCCACATAAGTTTCAGGTGGGCGACAAAGTTTGGTTTCACTTCCAGAAAGAATGCCTTACAAGAACCCATAGGAAGCTTCGCCCACTTCATTATAGGTCGTACATTATCACCAAGGCCATGGGGGATAATTCTTTTGAGCTCAACATTCCTCCTTTCCTTGGCCTGCACCCAGTGTTCAACGTGGATCTCCTTCGCCCCTATTTTCCACCATTATTGGACACCTC
Source organism: Picea engelmannii (assembly GCA_009831015.1). Taxonomy (NCBI): domain Eukaryota; kingdom Viridiplantae; phylum Streptophyta; class Pinopsida; order Pinales; family Pinaceae; genus Picea; species Picea engelmannii. Next base: position 58,025 of record ML812897.1, on the reverse strand, counting down.
AGAAGTAGCAGAACAGCTGACACCAACATAGCTCAACCCGTACTGCATACAATAGACATCCAATTATCATATTTTGGACACACAGATCAGGGGCACTCGACAACAAAGGATCCAGCTTTATCGAGTCGTCAAAGTAGGGCAGCTCCTGCATCAAGGCAAGTGGCTCACCCGGGGCCAAATTCAGCATAAATTTCCTCATCTGATGAGGGACCTCAACGCAATGGATACCATTGGTTCTTAAGGAGGGAGGATTGATCCATATGGATATCGATGGCCACCCACCTTTTCCAACTGGCTCAAAACAGTTTTATGGCAATTTTGGTAATTCACTATTTTTAGCAGTTTTCACTTCCGAAGTCGTTTTGAGGCCCTAAACAATGTTTTTTTGGGAAAATAGGTTTGCAATATCAAAATTATTTCAATATTGCACCTAAAATGAATCTCCTCGATGATACCTTTCCAATAGGCTATCATACGCCTAAAACAAAGATAGTATGCAAAAGTTACGACCCCGAGAAGTTGATGTACTAACTTACCCAAACGGGGCCCACATGACTTTTGGCGCTTCATCTCCTAGGGTTAGGTTTTTGGATGTCTAGGGTTTGTGACATTCCTACTTATTGTAAAAAATCCTTCAGAGCCTCATTGTAATCATCTTCTTGTGAATGAGCGCAGTCGTCACATCTCTTCTTAGAGATAAGCCGCCACCATTCCAGCAAGCTTGTTTCTACTGCATTTTACCGTTTTCAGCTTATTTCATTATTGAATAGAAAACTAGTTTTACTATATCTTTGTTATTTTGTGTTAAGCACCTATTAATAATCTGTATTCATTTCATTCTGCTCATAAAATTCGGATCAGTGGAGAGGTCGGTCGCAGAGGCTCTGGATGTGGCTGCGATCTTTCGCTCATTCTGAGAGCGAATCACAAAGAAGATAAACTTCTCTATCTGAGAGATGACCTTTCTGCATTGCTTAGAAGAGATCAAGGAAATAGCACTGGGTGGGACTGCCTCGGGTATCCTATACAATTTCTTGTTCAAAGTAATAATAACACAGCAAGGTCTAGATTCATATACATCATGACATTTTCATAAATATGGTTGTCCCAAAAGAACATTACAAACTTCGAGAGAGGCAACATCACACGATACCTCATCTTTGAAGGGCTTGATGTCATATGACAGGCGACATTGTTGGTTGATGTGGATGTCTCTTCCTTGGCAGGGCCATCCGATGGTGTAGGGTTGCGGGTGCAACGTTGTCAGCAAGGCGAGTCGCTTAACAACCTCTCCTGAGATGATGTTCTTTTGGCTACCACTATCAACGATGAAGTGCAGTGGGGTACCCTTCACCCACATCTGTGAATGAAAAAGGCACTCATCTTCCTCTGTCTCATATGGTTCACTGAGATGGAGCTTGATGGTAGCAATGGTAGCACTAGGTTCTACGTCTATGATCTGTCTCCCCCTTTCTGGTTGTGACTCAGAGTCAGAACCCGCATCTAATTCAAAGCATTTCACCTCAGCCACCAACGACTGCTTCAAGTGGCAATCAATAGTGTTATGCCAGAGGCTCTTATGGAAGTCGCACCACTTGCCGGTATCTTTCTTTGTCTTTCCGGTGTCCTTATTTGCTTGCGGCCTGGACTGGTTGTCTGAGGCTGTGCATATTTTCTCTGTCCTTTGTTCTGTCGGTTGGCACTGCCCTTTCCTGGATTTTGCTGTGAGGGGTTCCCAAGCCCAAATTGTCGCGTCTTTTGTTTGAGATTTTGCTCGATTTTGACGGCATCTCAGTAGGCCACACCCAATGATGAGATGTCCAGAAACTCCATTTTGGCTTAGATGTATCTATGCAAAACGCAACAATACTTGAGCACTAGATGTCGCTCAGAATATTTGATACCCAGTTTGGTGCGCAAGGTATGGAATATATTTGTGAACTCTAGCACCGCTTAGTCTCTTTCTTGTCGCTATGTGGTCCATTTTGTGTACAAGTCGACATAACTTCCAATAGGGTAGTATTTTTCCTTAATAGCATCCTTGAAGGACTCCCAAGTGACCACCACTGTAAATAATGAGGGTTCCTCTATTTACTTTTGCTCACAAAAAGTTTGCCTCCAATATTTGACATGGGGGATGGCTTTAAGGAGCACAAAAGTAATATTTTCTCTATTCGAGAAGTTATGGACAGAGAAATACCCTTCTAGCAGATTCAACCATTTGTCTACTGCATCTGTGTCTATCTGAACTTCAAATATAGGAATATTGAATTTGATGTGTACCTTGAAGGGGGTGAGGCCTCCATTTGAGGAAGATGTGTCACCTGTTGGTAGCCACCAAAGGATTGCTGCAAAACTATCCATCATCTCGTTCCACTGTTGCGTGAGGGTTTCCTCGAGCAACATTTTGAAGGGATCTCTTGTCCCATCATCTTTCTTTTCTTAAGCCATGAGAGGTCGTTTGGACGTGTGAGAGATTTTGTCCTCAAGAGAAACAAGCTCGAGACTCAATTCTTTGTACCCTGACCTCGTTGGGGACATGCATTAAGAACGACAAGGAGCAGACCGCTCTGATACCACTTATTCAGAATATATTTGCAGAACGAAATGAATACAGATTATTATCAAAATATGCTTCACACAGAATAACAAATATACAGTAAAACTGGTTTCTATTCAATAAGGAAATAAGTTGAAACTGTAAAATGCAGTGGAAACAAGCTTGCTAGAATGGTGGTGGCTTATCTATGAGAAAAGATGTGACAGTTTCACTCATTCACAAGAACATGATTACAATGAGGCTCTGAAGGCCTTTTTACAATCAAAAGGAATGTCAAAAACCCTAGACATCCAAAAACCCAACCTTGGGAGATGAAGCGCCAAAAGTTATGTGGGCCCCATTTGGGTAAGTTAGTACATCAACTTTCTGGGGTCATAACTTTTGCATACGATCTTCATTTTAGGCACACAATATCCCATTGGAAAGGTCTATCCGAGGACTACACATTTTGTTGCTATCTATCAAAATTCATTATAACTATGGCGAGCCCTAAAAAACGTTGTTTAGGGCATCAAAACGGCCCCGCAAGCCAGAGACCCGAAAACTAGGGAAAAAACTACCAAAGCGGAAAACTACCAAAATGAGCCAGTTAGAATAGGTGGGAGGCCACCGACATCCATCTGGATCACCTAATGACTTCTTCTAGAGGCCAAAACTTCTCACTTGGAGGCAAATTAGGGTTTGATGTCACCCCTTTTAGGGGAATCTTTTGTAAATTTGAATTTTTAAAATGTAAAGGGGAAATTAGAGGAGGTCAACCTCCCTAATTGTGTTTTACCCTAATGTAATGTGGACAAACTTTCTTAGCAATACCACCTATAAATAGAGGCTTGCTCTTTTCATTTTAATCATAAGAATCAACTTGAGAATTCCATATACATGGCTGAAATTTTAGCCCCCTCTTGGGCAAATCGCATATTTCTCTCTTTGATGTTATTTGGATGCTAGTTACTTGTCTTTTGGAGCTAAAGTGGTGCGCCATCTCTCTGATGCTTGTCTCTTGCTATGATGATGGAATGTTCTTGGTGGATAAGGGTTTATCTTGCTATTTTCTTGGAATTGGCAAGGAATTTATGTATTTTGTTGGTGATTCTTTCTTGTTTCTTGGTTATTCTTGTTTAAACCCTTGGAGGAGTATAAGGGCATACATCCTCCACCAAGATTCATCATAATTGTTATTATCTAAGCTATTGCAAAAGGTTGGTAGGAGGAGTAAAAGGGCTTACAGCCTCCTAGATTTACCTTGTTAGATTTGCCCTCTCTAGGAATTAAAAGAGCTTACATCCCTAGAGAAGTAGTAAACCTAACCTTACACAAGAAGACTCCATAACCCATTGACAAGGAACTGATATTAATTTGCATTAGAGAAATAAAATCATTGCATTGGTATACGTGAAATTGAGAGATTTTGTATTTGTTCAGGTTAAAATATTTTCTTAGTGTCATAAGCTTGCTTGTGCCCTAAGGGCGTCTAGCTTAGCCTAGTAACTCTCTTGTTGCAATTAATTTTATGCTACAACCATTAGGGTTGCAACAAACCTCACTTTCTTTCATCATTTACTCATTTTTCCATCGCTGAAATTTACTTGTGAACCTAGATTAGTGTTCTATGCTCATTGGTTATGTTTTTTACGATTTACTTGTTGATTTATGTGGTTGGAATTTGCTGTTGTAGCATTTTTTTGCTACAGCCACTTCGTTGTAATAATAACTTGATGATAACTTCTAATAAATAGCCCTAAATTCCATTAAAGTCTTGTTATTTTCAGTAAAAGTTAAACTAGTCATCACCAACTTGGTTTCTAGTATCTTTTACCTGACTTTTGGCAACATATTTTGCAGCCATTTGCTAATTTCCTTTGCTGAAATAGATCTGATATACTGCTGCAATTTAGGACAACAAACTTTCATTTCTTGTCCTCTTGGTTATTTGTCTTGTATGATTGTCAATTGTCTTGTCTCGTGCAGGTGTAACATTGTCTTGCAGGTACACAACACTTTGGCAACCTCCCTTCATCAACAAGACTCTTTTCCAAGCCTCTTTGCACTTCCAAACTTGACCTATATGGATTTCATTGGTCTTTCTACCACTTTCCATCTTAATCCCCCTAGGGTCACTGGGATTCCCCCCTTGTGGTGACTTATCATCACTAAAGTGAGGGGAGTATCTATCTAAGGTGGCAGTGGATAGTTACTTCCATAGTTGTCTCGCTCTTGTGGATTAGGTTGGGCTTTGCCCTACCTACAATCTGTGCGATAACAGAGCCAAGACATTTTACCAAATCTATGCATGTTATCTCATAAGTGGATTGTTTTGCAATTTGATTGAATGCTACAGGAATCTAGTAATATTTTAATCATTTTTTCAGTTATCTCAATTGATTAAGAAATTTTTGGGTGAAGTTTGGTGAAATACAATATTACTTGATAATTAGTTCTTTATGTTATATGAACTTAGAGAAGTGTAGAATTATCTCTTGCTTATCTTTCCTCGTATATGTTTATGCATGCATGCTATTTAATCATGTTTTATTAAGTATAGTTGGTAATTAGTAAAATTCATTTGGTATTATTGTTTGAGGAATTTAGTTTCAAATGTTACTTACTCACTGTTGGTAAGGGTTATCCTGAGCATGGATTTCCCCAACAAATCTCTTTCTTGTAACTTCCATTTTTCTCTTTCATAATGGAAAAAGAAAACACAAAAAATAAAAAAATAAAATATAATCGAGTAGTTACAAGAATACATTCGAAACAAACAGAATCAATAAAGCTCATCAAACGACGATTCGACCATTAATCCGAAGGATCACACTATTCCAAACAGGGAAGAGTCTAATAGGGCCTCATCCTCGAGTGTGATCCCTCCTGTTGAGTTAAAGGGAATCCAACCCCCTCAACATGAGATCCGACATTCACCAACAAATTTTGGAAGGAGTTATTTAAACTTCAAGAAACACAACTGAATATGAGCACTGCACATCATCCTCAAACAAAAGTGGCAAATAAGTTCTTAGAAACCTATTTGATATTATTTGCTTCCAAAAATCCACACCAATGGGAATAATAGCTTTCCCTTGCTAAATGGTACAACGCCACTTATCATGGAGCTACCAAAATGACACCATATGAAGCTATTTTTTGCCAAAAACCCTTGTCAATGGCATCCTATTTACCAAGCACCTCTAAGGTTCATGCAATAAATGAAAAACTTCACACTAGAGAATCCATTATCTGTATCCTCAAGGACAACTTGGTTATGGCGCAAAATTGAATGAAATAAGAAGATGATCAACACAGATACAAACATTCTTTTACCGAAGGGGATCAAGTGTTTCTTTGTGTGCAATCTTATAAACAAACATCAATCAAAGATAAAGTTCCCCATATGTTAGCCCCCAAGTTCTATGGTCTTTATTAGATCATAAAACACCTTGGTCAAGTCGCCTACAAGTTGGCTCTCCGAGCCCACTCCAAGATTCATCTAGTCTTTCATGTGTCCTATTCAAAGAAGGTTGTGGGATCAAATTGCAAAGTGCATACCAACCTACCATAAATTGATGAAAAAGGTTCCATTTGTCTCTCCAAAAGTAGTATTGGATACCAAAGATCATAAGTAGCACCAACACA